>CM056390.1:22774430-22964430 GCA_029718625.1 Synaphobranchus kaupii
TACAATGACAATGAGGCTGAAGTGCAGACTGTCATCTTTAATTTGAGGGTATTTTCATCCATATCGGATGAACCGTTTAGAAATTATGCATTTTGAATGGATCTCTGTGGGAATTGGGGGGTGGGACTAGATTTAGCTGTAACACTGGAACAGGATGGAACACATGGTTGGCTAAATGGCTCTAAGTCATCAAGGGTCTGACGTATCAAACAAGCCTTAAACCATCACTCTGCTGTGCAGTAGATATGGATGGATAACTTGAAGAGTTTCTTCTCCTGACTTATATTTCCATAGAGTTTACAACCCTTAAAGTGATACATCCATATCTACTGCATATCTGGCAGCAGAGTGATGGTTTTGAGGCTCGTTTGATACCTCAGACCCTTGATGACTTATAGCCATTTCGCCAACCATGTATTTCATACTGTTCCAGCATAATTTACAGCTAAAAACTAGTCCCACCTCCCAATTCCCATAGAGGTCCATTCAAATGCAGAGACGTTATAGTATCGCTTGCAAGAGTACCAGAAAATAAGATATCAAGAGTCTTTTGATGTTGTTGGGTCACAGACATCAGAAAGTCATGGCATGCAAAGGATATGCGACCAAATATTAAAAATGATTACTTTATTCTACATTATGTTAAACTGATCAATGTTTTTGGTGCCCAAAAATGGGGGGGACTATGTACAAAAGGTTCTATAATTTCTAAACGGTTCATCCGTTATGGATGAAAATACCCTCAAATTAAAGCTGACAGTGGGCACTTTAACCTCATTGTCATTGTATCCTTTCAAACTCAAAGTACTAGAGTACAGAACCAAAATGACAAAAAAATGTGTCACTCTCCAAGTAATTATGGTGCTCACTGTATATTTGAGACACACAAAAATCCCTGTTGAGATCAGCAGCCTAACCTCTAGTGGTCCGTTTTCCCTAGGTGCCAAAATCGCTAGCCGGGCTGGGCACACTCAGCGCATCTTTGTGGCAGAGTTCCGTCCGGATTCTGACACTCAGTTTGTGTCGGTGGGGATCAAGCACGTTCGGTTCTGGACGCTGGCGGGCCGGGCTCTGCTCAGCAAGAAAGGCGTGCTCAGCTCCATCGAGGAGGCCCGCATGCAGACAATGCTGTCCGTGGCATTTGGAGCTGTGAGTTCAACATTCTTTTACAGCACCGCCAGCATTGGTGTGCAGAACACCAGAGGATGCTCTGAATTTACCATCTTGTTGTCATCCTCCTTTATTTTTTTTGCACCAGATTTAGAAGAAATTAAAAGTCACCACATATGATTTGCACAAATTCCTGATTTGCCTGAGGCAAGTTTCAGGGCGGATCCAAATTCTAACTTCAAACTGTATCTAAACATAATTTAGCTGTACTGACATTTATGTTGATTTAGTACATATTCATAAACCACAGATAATGATTTGTTTCAGTCAGATAAAGTCAAAACCAATTAGCATAAATGTTTAATCTGTTTAATGTTTAATCTGCAACCATGGAAGGAGCGCCTAATTTGACAAAACTCGTAAGGTCTGGAGGCAAACAGAAATGCCTGTTGAATATTCATGATTCCTCTTTGCCTCTTCTGATTGACATAATTTGCTAATCAGTTGGTTCTCGTAACACATTTTTTGTGAACTTTGTGTTTTGCAATGCTTCTCTGCTCTCTCTTAGGTCACTAGATTAGTGCAGGTTTGTTTTCTTTTCAGAATAACTTGACATTTACAGGTACCATAAGTGGGGATGTGTGTGTGTGGAAGGAGCACGTTCTAGTGAGAATCGTGGCCAAAGCCCACACAGGCCCCGTTTTTACCATGTACACAACACTGAGAGACGGGCTCATTGTTACCGGAGGCAAGGAACGACCGTGAGTACTGCACTCTCACCTATCTCTGCTCTCTCCTTCAGGCCTGCCTGCAGACATGGTCAGAAAAATGTGTATATTTTTAAAGTTGAAATATTATGGTTTTTCAAAACCAAAGAAAGTCACAGCTTTGCAACCGACAGGCAACAAAAAAACATACATAAATGTTCTGTGAGTTGATCCCAGAACCAAGATAAAAAAACCTTTAAATTTTGAGGCATTATTTTTAGTATTAGTATTTTCTCAAATTTACCAAATGTACGTGCTCAAGCCTGACACCAAAGCTCCCCGTCTGAAATCTCTGGCCTTGTTTCAAAAGCACAAAATGCTGTGTGACGATATGTAAATGAGAAAATGGATCACCGGTTTAAATGCACTGTGTAATCCATTGGGTGTTAATTAAGGAATAGTTGTCAGGTGCGCAGGATTGATGAGGTCGTGTGTTGGGAGGGGTGCCAGGTTGTGAGTTTGCCGCTCCTTTGCAGGTCAAAGGAGGGTGGTGCCCTCAAGCTGTGGGACCAGGAGTTGAAGCGCTGCCGGGCTTTCCGCCTGGAGACGGGTCAGGTCATAGACTGCGTGCGCTCTGTGTGCAGGGGGAAGGTAAGGCTGTCCCCTGGGGTGGAGCAGAGAGGCTCAGAGCACCACCCCACATGCTCACAAAACCACCCATTTATTTTTGCAAATGACTCAGCATGCTAGCCTGAATACTGGTCAAATTGCACACTGGGTTACCCTGGAACGGACTGGTGTCCTTTTGGCAGAAAGAGCACTTGGCTACTCTCAGCCTTGCTTGGCATGTAGTAGAGTAGCTGGTACAGAACCAGGAGGCCAGGATCTGTGCCTGGAATGTGTGAAGAACAAAAGAGGCAATGAATGAATGGAAGGATGGTGAATGAATAGAGGCTTCTATATTAGGCTGCATCAACTAATATAACTGGTTGGGAATATTGAGATGCATTAAGCTCATGACTGTGCATCGCCTGCCATGTACAATCATGGCCCTCATCGCCTCTGCAGGGTAAAATCCTGGTGGGGACACGGAACGCAGAGATCATTGAGGTGGGGGAGAAGAATGCGGCCTGCAACATCCTGGTGAACGGCCACATGGACGGACCCATCTGGGGCGTGGGGGCCCACCCCACCCGTGACGTCTTCCTGTCCGCTGCCGAAGATGGCACCGTGCGACTCTGGGACATCCCTGAGAAGGTTAGTGCCCTCTACTCTGCCCCCTCTGGGCTCACAGTGGCATGACAGCCTCAGTATACATACCATAATATTAGGGTTGCTGGATGGCATATCCAGCCATTGGTTCAGCTACAAATCTCACAGTGTTAAACTTGTCCACGTCAGTCAATTGCCAGAAATCCCAAGGAAAATGTACCATTGTATGGAGGATTTCAGACATGGGTTTTCCCCACATCATCGTTATCAGCAGACCATTAGCAGAGTTTTTTCCTACCAGGGTATGTTGGGCTTGTGTTCATCAGGGTACCTTGAGTTACCTCTGCATAAGTTCTGTGTGCCAATGGTCTACCATTCGTCGTCACTGAGAGATGTACTGAGATCTGGTTTCCTTGCATGTATTGCAGTGTGGAAAACAGTCACTGCTCCAGTGATTGCATAGCAGTAATTCCAGATCATAATACAATTTGTGATCCAGCATTGGGAATTAAAAATAGAACAAAATAACTTGATAAAAAATAATTGATCTTCCCAAATCTTTTATTCATCCTGTAATAAGGTTAAAACAAACTCAAATATTGGATGCAGTCGCTTCTACATTTCTCAGAATTGTGACTGGTCTGCTCTACATTGTACATGTAGAGCACCGCTCTTGTTTTTAAATGTTTTGCCATAGATGAACTTCCATGTAAAAACCCGCTGATGTATGTTCAGACTGAAACTGTGCTTTATGCTTTTGGTTTGGGGGAAACAGAAGATGCTCAACAAGGTGAACCTGGGCCACCCGGCACGCACGGTCAGCTACAGCCCTGAGGGGGACATGGTGGCAATCGGCATGAAGAACGGAGAGTTCATCATCCTGCTGGTCACCTCGCTCAAGATCTGGGGCAAGAAGAGGGATCGCCGATCCGCTATCCACGATATTAGGTTAGACCTTCATTGTGGTACAGTCCTTAGGCAACAATATTATTCCAAATATGGCATATTCTGTAGGTGAGTTGACCCAGACCTTGCTTCCCCCAGGTTCAGCCCAGACTCGCGCTACCTGGCGGTGGGCTCCAGTGAGAATGCTGTGGACTTTTATGACCTGACTCTGGGTCCGGCGCTTAACCGCATCAACTGCTGCAGGGATGTCCCCAGCTTCGTCATGCAGATGGACTTTTCCGCAGACAGCTGCTTTGTCCAGGTCTGTGTATTGAGTGCATGCTAATGCACATTGTACCTTCATTTGATTTGCAGGCTCAAGTTAGTTTGATGTTCACAGCTATGGATAGCTGCCACTTTATGACAGAACTGTACTTTATCTGACCTGTTTGCAGTTGTTTCAATGACCTTCGTTACGCACCTATTGTACGTTGCTTTGAATAAACGCATCTGCCAAATTAATGTAATGTAACGCACATTGGAGACAATATATTCATAGTAGCTTGCAGGCAAAGTATAGGTGTTTGTACTGAAGGTGAGGTGTGCAGTCGGTCACCAATTCTCAGATGGGAGGATAACCAGATTTTTACACTCTTGTGTTCTTGCACATTCAGAAAATTCAGTAAAGGAGTCTTCTTACTTTCGAAAATGTTTCTTGTGATGTAAGCAAACAAGTTAAGATATCTCCAGTAAAAATCAATGTGTGGCTTTTGTGATGCACATGGTTTGTAAACTGCATTCCTTCAAACAGTTGTCCACTGGTGCCTACAAACGGCTGGTATACGAGGTGCCTTCAGGAAAACAGGTCACTGAACAGGCGGTCATTGACAGGATCACCTGGGCCACGTGGACGAGGTAAGTAATGAGTGCACTCCTTCTGTTCTTGCTTTGTCTCCAAATCACAGGGCCACCCACAGGCAACATGCTATTTATTATTATAGTGAACAGTAATGCCTTAATTCAGTATATAGGCCTACATAGTGATAATAAATGTGGATGAAATCAAGTCGAAGCAGTGAATGAATGTTTGGTTGGGCCAGAATAATAACTGTCAATTTTGGATGGAGTGAATATATCTCAGGCAACCAAGCCATCACCTTTTAATACTTCAAAATTAATATTTACACTTCAAAATTTTAAGGAGTGTTTTGAAATTTTGAAGTGTCAATATTAATTTTGAAGTATTAAAATTGGGTGTTTGAAAAGGCGATGGCCTGGTTGCCTGAGATATATTGGTATGACTTTTTTCATCATATATTCCATTGCCTATCACAACAGAACAAAAAAGCAGGCATTGGTGTTCCACAACTGTTTGTTAGCTGAGCCCCTGCTGTTTGTCCAGTGTCCTAGGTGATGAGGTGGTGGGGATCTGGTCTCGCAATGCTGACAAAGCAGATGTAACCTGTGCCTGTGTGTCCCACTCTGGCCTCAACATCGTCACAGGCGATGACTTTGGAATGGTAAAGCTGTTTGACTTTCCATGTCCAGAAAAGTTTGTAAGTATAATCTGTGTTTATGATACGCTGGTTGTGTTTCTGTGTGAATCGTGCACATTACTGTACCGCATTACTGAGCAGTAAAAAAATATTAACTGTAAAAATGCATTTATCAGAGTCGTTGTATGATAATGTGATAATAACAAGTGCCTGTTTCTGTAAGCTTTATAATATATCTTACTTTTTATAGTTTAATAATTACTTTGACTTATCCATGGTGAATTATATCATTTAGACATGCTAAGGCTAATTATACATACATATCTTTACTTGGTTTTTCGTTCATGAGCTTTTTTAGTCATTAGTTCCTGCTTATGTCAACCTTTGATACTTTAATTGTACCATTGTAGTTATGCAATTTATTTTTCTGCTTGGTCTTTTATTTTAAGGCTAGTTACTAATTTACTAGCTACTTATTCACACATGAGTATTGTCAAGATGTTTGTGGATGGACTATGTCAGTTTAAATTGTTGATTTCTGTCGAAGCTGTTTGCATTTTCTCCATTGCCACATCCGTCTCTGTACTATGAGTGTACAAGTAACATCTGACGTGGACACGCAACCTTCACAACATCCGCCACATCCCATCCGTAGAAAGTCATCCCTTCCATTCTCCTTCATCCGTACAGCTTCTATTTGGTATTTTTCTGTGGTCTAGCTGGGGTGGCCAGTTGCAAATGAGCTCTCCTGTTCCCGCAGGCTAAACACAAGCGCTTTCTGGGTCATTCTGCCCACTTGACAAACATTCGCTTTACAAGTGGGGACCGTTACGTGATCAGCGCCGGCGGAGACGATCGAAGGTAATCAGTTGATTTCTAGTGCTTACATCTCAGTATACATCTCACTCAAACAAGCCACAGATTAATGAGGCTGTACTGTAGCTGTAATATAATAATAATGAGTATTATATATAATAAAATGATAAAACGCCCCCATTTTAATGGCAGCACATTAGCAAAGGGAACTGGCTTATGGTGACAAAGAATCCCAAATCCTCCCTATATACCCGAACTGCAGGTGCATGTCCTTGTGATATAACATTGGCACGACGAACCTAAGACTTGTGTGTCCCTGGACACCTTATCTCTTCACAACGGCTTGTTAGGTACTCTGTGACCTTCAACAACAATGGATGTGTTTGCGGCGCCGTGTATGAAAGAATAAGATACTTGTGTTCAGCGTCCTTGCTTTGCATTATCGCGATGGCGGCGACTATCAGCCGGTTTACTCCCGTTTCTCCCACAGCCTGTTTGTCTGGAGGTGTATCCATGCTCCTCACTGAGGGGACACACTGACTACAGGAGGAGCTGCATGGGCTATTCCAGCATGGCTGAAGAGCAAGAACCCACGGCTGGACAACTGCATGTCAAAGGGACGTCAAACCTGGCAGCTAGCACATACATCAGTGACTTATATTTACTGCGCAAGACTGGGCATGTGCATACGAGTGTCATTTTTGCGAATGTACCGTCTACTGCAGTGTTCTTTCTGGGCAATCAACACTGCAGTCTTGTGGAAAGCAGTTTGCTTGGGGAAAAAACAACAAAATCAAGACCTCAGTCAGAGCCACCGTCCGTCTCCCATCCTGCCCCCTTAAAACATTACCATCGACCCTTCGCTAAGTTTTTATTTGTGTATGTTTAAGTTTTGTGGTTTATCTTGTATTTGGCGTGTGTGTGTGGGTTCTTTTGGTTTCAACATTTTAGTGGCACAGCAGTGCTGGTTGGTCGGATTCAGTGTGAACAATGGACAATTGGACATGCCATTTTCTTTCTTTTTTTTTAAAAACAACGTAGCAAACGTGATTAGCCTTAAACTTTACCTTTTGTGTGTGAAACAGATGGTTGCGTGACATTTGTTTTTATGTTTTCCTAAGTTCACCTGTTCTTTTTGTTCAGGAGTGTTTTGAGGTTTTTTTTATTTTTTAAATTAAACTCCTGTGGCCTTCTTCCTGAATGTACCGTCCGAGTTCTATTTTGGATGTGAGCATGCCAAAGCATACTATGCACTGTACACCTGACCCGGTCACTGTGGTAACCCCAATGGTTTGTTCATGTAACTGTGCTATTTACCGGTTGAACCTAAAACCCCCTTGATGTATCTGAACATAAAAGTATGTGAAATGAAATGTAGCATTTTTGGCTTGTGCAGTAACTCTTCATGATATATGTATGCAAGTATGTACGAGTGTGTTTTGCGTACATGTGCATGGCTTACCGAAAGACAATCCCTTACCAACCAAAATCCTCATGTTTTAAAAAAAAAATATTTAAAAAGGAAGAAAGTTTGACATTTTTAATGCTCTGTTGATTTGTTTCCCCTTGGATCACTACTGTAAGTGTGCTGCTAAACCATTTTTATTGAGGCTGAAGTTTACCCATTTTAAATCAGGCTTGAATTAGTAGGACAACATTGACATTGTTTTGATGTCAAATAATTTATTCTACTTTGAAATATTTGTCCATATGAAACACAATATCCACTCATTGAGCTGCTCTTTTCAAATTCTGGAGAGAACAGGGAGATATGGCCCATGCTAGGTTGCTAGATGTGAAACCACAAAAAAAGATAACAAATGCATGCTAGAAACTAGACACAGCTGAGTTTCAAAATTCAAGTAACCAAAATGATCTTCAGTTAGTTAGTAAAATTGTCTGTTAACCACTATCCCCTCTTGAAATATCAACTGACATAAAAAGACAAATCAGAATAAACTGTACAGCATTCATTTTTCCAAGTGATTCAGAACCGTAACCGGACAATTTTTACCTCTTCAGGAGTAAACCAAACAGTCAAATCATTTAGGACACCATGTTTCGATTGGCTACAAGTACTCCTCCAACAGTCTCCAACTCGCAACCCTAGTCTATTCAAAACATGAAAATGGGATCATCTCACTTGGGGCTTTTATATAACATCAGAACAATATTAAAGCCATTTGTATCCCATTCCATTATTTCAGACCTGGCTTAAAATGGATGAATATTATTATACACATGTTAATGTGAAACTGAAGTATTGTATTGTAGCTATTTTTTAAAACAAGTTTAATTTTTTCATGAACAGATCCAATATTGTTCAACAGGAATGTTTTATTGAGTAACAGTAACTTGAAAAAGTGCAAAAGTTCTTTATTTTGCAATTTTGTATATAAGTTAAAATGTGTTCGGTGCATATTTTAATTTTCCTGAGATCAATGTAAATATCATTTGTAAAGACATTCTTTTGTATATTTTTGTGAAATGTTTCCTAAATCAATCTTTAATAAAAAAAAAAAGAGGAAACTTTGATTTTATTTTATTCTTCATTGTAGATAAAGTACATAAAGCAGCTTTCTTTTAAAAAAATTGGTCAACATATCGTACACTTAATACATTTTGTCATATCGTTATGAATACACAAGTGTGTATAAAAGAAGGGCTGGTGGATGGCACGTCTTGTTCATTGTTGTACTGCATGGATGGGCCCCATATCCTCGTATTAAATCTGGAGTGTTTCAGTGTAAACCGTTTTTGGAAGCCCATAGGGCGATGCACGACCGTCTCTGGCATTGCCCAGGGACGGGTGGGTTTCAGTCAGTCAGGATGACAGTCTCATTGCGCATAAGCAACCCCCCGCTGGTTGATCTGGTGCTCACAAGCTTTCCTGTTGAGCTGCACTTGCAAGCGTCTTCCTCCGACTCAATGTCTGCGCAAGCCTGACTTGCGAAATGCGGTTTGATAAGCGGCTGCGGCTGTGCTTCGAAGGAGAGCGCATTTGGAATGCCCAGTCATCAGCATGAATGGGCATTCCAAATTGGAGAGAAAAAGAAAAAAACCAGATTAAAAAGAAATATTTATTCCAGTCGGAAAAGGAAAAAAAATGTAATCGCATTCACATTTTTTTGCCCAGTTCAGCCATTTAACTGAAAGGGAGAAAGAAAGTTGTAATTAGCAAGCAAATACAAAGCATCCTCACTCATAAATGGCTTAATTCAATGCAGAAACTGGTATGTAAATCTAAAGGATAAGCGGACATGCTAAAGGAGTGTGGAATACACTGCAGTGCATTTATGTGACAATATCCATGAACATGCAGCTCTCATGCACATCGGTTTGCATTGGTACACCTTGGGAATTTAAAACTGAGTACACACCTGTTTTTGGATTTGCCCCACTTGAGTGTGTCCTGTCGGCAGAGGCGGGTGGTAAAAGTAACAGTCTGCCCGTTTACACTTGGTCGTAAATCGGCAAGGCTGGGGGAGATTTTTAATTCCAAAATAAATAGCAATGCTTCAAAGTCAAAAGGGGACAATGTTCAGTTATGAAGTAAGCCTACTGCACCTGCCAAAAACACTGTTTGTTGCCATCATACAAGGCTTAGGACTTAGTTTCCATATTAACAGGCACTCTTTACAACCCCTTTCAAAGATTAAGTCCTCAGCCATAAACTATCTTTATGGTTTTGCAGGCACACAAATCAAAACGCTTCTTACTTTTGGGTGATAAAACTGGCAGTCCATCTTTTTGCACTCTGGGAAGAAGTGACACAAGTCAGGAGGCATCTTTGCTTCTGAAAAATAATTTGGGCAATAAAGATATGAAAGACCATGCCACAAAAACAAGCTTGCTGTCCAAAGATAAATCAATCAAAATATTTTTTAAATGTGTAAACGTGACCTACCCAGCCTGGATAAAGAGGTGGGGCCTCTCTTACTGCTGTGTGTGTAGGGGCAATCCAACCTTGTGCACTGATCATTGTATTTACAGTTTGGGTGAATGAAGAGGCATTTGTCCCCAAAACTGCAGTGAGGGAAGGTTCTAAATTTAAAAAGAGAAAGACACTCCTGTATTAGATGATGACATCGCATGATGTCTCACTGCTGATTTAGTATGTAAGCCTGACTCACTGCTGTAAATGTGGTATGCTTCTGGTGCGCACTCACTTGCACTGCGTAATGGGGTGGTGGTACAGGCACTTGTCTCCGCTCTCACACGCAGGCCAGAACCTGCAGCGCTCTGGAACCTTGCGACGTTTCACTCCCACCGATTTACCCTCCTCTAGAGGAAAGACACAGTAGGTGCAAATAGTTAGGCAAACAGTGACATTTCTCTTTACTTTTTGAATGCATTTTGAATTACCAGTAAATCAACATGCACATTTGCAGGACTTCCATATGACAAAAAAACATTTCTATAAAAGCTGGAAAATGTGTGTGTGTGTGTGTGTGTTGGGGAGAGGGGGAGGAATCAAAGCATGGAGGCAACCTCATTCTTGACTACTATAAAAGGATTGGGTTTCAGGGACAAAAAGCCTTAGAAAATAAAATTACTGCATGATAAGCCAGCTATCTTGTGTAGACAATATTCCCTTTTGCCACTGTTGACTAGCTGTGAGAGAACACAAAAATGTCAAGGACACTCTGTAGGCTGTTTTTATCCCTAGCAGACAGTGCTGGAACAGAATGCGCTCCAGAAGATTTATCTATCCCTGTCATGACTGCTGGCATACAGGAAGAGCTATCCAACTGTGTTTTAGCTAATTTAATCCGCACTTTAGCCACCGTGAAGTAAAAGTTCTCTCCAGTTCTGTTTTTCTGCCTCCAAGTTCATTACACACAGAAAACCTCATACCACTCCGACTGCAAGCACCTTTGACTGAATATGTAAACAGTCCGAAAAGTGTGACCAGTATGACTCACCGTCAGAGTAGTACAACTCTCTCCCGTCATCCTCGTCATCATCCTTCACGTTCTTCAGAGTACTGGGCACTATGTCTAGTGTCACAATAAACTTGGGACCGATGCCACTCTGAGACTCTCCCTCATCCCATCTGCAAAGAGGGAAAAGGCAGACATCCAAAGAAAAGTTGTACTGTATAAATAATATAAAATTACATTATTTATACAGAATCTTGTTACAGCAAGAGATTCAATTTGTGTGAATTTCAATTGTTATAGACTCAGGCTGAACTTTCAGGGAACTGGAGACAATAAGTGAGATGATGCTCTACTGATTTCAAGTCAAATTTGAAGTAACAAAACTTGACATTATATCTTCAGTGAAGTGATCAATTTAAGAAAGTGAAAGGTGTGTTTCAAGGCTTCACAGTCGAAGTTGATGGATACAAAGTGGGAGCGCAAGTGTACCTGCCCTGGACCGTGCGTTGGGTGGAGACAGAGACTTCCTCCCCCACTGGAGAGGTTAATTTGCTTCTTACTGAGCCTCCTACTGGTGGCTTCCTTGGGATGAAGCAGTAGGCGTCGTTGGGTCCTCGCACCTCAGACACTAATGGGTTTCAATAATCAAGAACTACATTTCAAAATATGCTACAGACCACAAGGCACATACAGCAGTGAACACAGTATGACATGGATACATATGGTCTGCATGCACAGACAGGTCAGTCTAGACCTTGTGGGCCAGAAGTACGCCAGGCTTGATCCCAAGGATGCACTCTTCCCAATTCTCATCTAGCTCCGCCTTCACTACCTCCTTGGGCTAACAGAGGGTGGGATCTGGGATGCCAAATATCTGTTCTGACTAGGGATGGGCAAAACTCGCTAAATGGCTATACGGTGCAAAAAACCGCGCTTTACAAATTTTCCGTATTTCAATTTAAACCGAAGCGATACCCGAATACAGCCAAGATATGCTTTGAAATACAAAGTTGCAAAAGCAGCCACAGAGCAGACTTAAAAAGCAAATACTGTTGCCTACGCAAATCACGGAAAAGCGTCTTATGATGGGTAGTACAGAATGGACGACTTCAAATGCATTGAGAGGATAAAACAGTAATGAGGTTTTGCGTTTAATGAATCTTTAAAAAATTGTATTCATGTATTAGAAAACAGGTAAAACAACAAAGAAAGCCCTTCCAAGCTTTCTCGTGATGGGTTGACTGTAGTCATTATACATCTTGTGCAATTGCACACCAATCCTTGTGCAATCCTTCCGGCTGGGCATCGCATATCCTGGCTCAGCATAAGCTACCAGCTTTGTGAAGCCCTTATCATCCACAATAGAGATTGGCTGCACATACAGTTGTGTTCAAAAAAATAGCAGTACAACATCAGTAACCTGATGAACCAGTTATTAGTAGTAGTGATATTTCTGCATGGCAAATAATTTACTTGTAGATGTAGTAGTGTAATAGAAAAACAACAGACCCAACTGTCATGACATGCACACTGCTTGTTCTGAGTAATTGACTCATTCATTGAAAGGGGCGTGTTCAAAATAATAGCAGTGTGGAGTTTAATTAGAGAATTCATTCATTCTGTGAAAAAACAGGTGTCATTAATTGTCCTTTATTAAGGAAGAAGGGAAGCAAATGTTTCTCACATTGTTACAAAATATATTTCCTTCTGAATCGCTAAGTAAAATGGGCCGTTCCAAACATTGTTCAGAGGAACAACGTAATTTGATTAAAAAGTTGATTGGAGAGGGGAAAACGTATAAAGAAGTGCAGCAAATTATAGGATGCTCAGCTAAAATTATCTCAAATGCTTTAAAATGGCAACAAAAACCCGAAACACACGGAAGAAAACGAGCAACTACTGTTAAAACGGATCAAAGAATAGTCAGAATGGCAAAGATTCAGCCAATCATCACCTCCAGAAAGATCAAAGATGATCTAAAATTACCTGTAAGTGCTGTTACAGTCAGAAGACGTTTGATCGAAGCTAAGCTATCAGCAAGAAGCCCCCGTAAAGCACCGTTGTTGAAAAATGTGCAGAATCGGTTAAAATTTGCCAAGCAACACATCGATTGGCCCAAAGAGAAATGGCGTAACATTCTGTGGACTGATGAGAGTAAAATTTTGGGTCTAGTGGTCGTCGACAGTACATCAGACGACCCCCGGGTACTGAATTCAAGCCACAGTACACTGTGAAGACAGTGAAGCATGGTGGCACAAAAAGCATGGTATAGGGATGTTTTTCATACTACGGTGTTACCGTATACCAGGGATCATGGATCAGTTTGAATACTTGGAGATTTTGTTGCCGTATGCCGAAGAGGAAATGCCCCTGAAATGGGTGTTTCAACAAGACAACGACCCCAAACACACGAGTAAACGAGCAACATCTTGGTTACAGACAAAAAGGATTGAGGTAATGGAGTGGCCAGCTCAATCCCCCGACCTCAACCCCATTGAAAACTTGTGGGGTGACATTAAAAATGCAGTTTCTGAAGCAAAACCCAAAAATTCACAGGAACTGTGGAATGTAGTTAGTTCATCCTGGGCTGAAATACCTGTTTCTAGGTGCCAGAAGTTGGTTGACTCGATGCAACGCAGATGCGCAGCAGTTATCAAAAACAATGGTTATGCAACTAAATATTAGTTCAGTAATTTAAAGTGAAGTTAAATCTTGAAAAATTTCTTCAGTTTATACAGTAAGTGTTTGAGTTTGAAGAGAAAAATGTCGACTGCTATTTTTTTGAACAGATTAATATTCCTTTTCTTTGCTTCCTGTAAAAGAGTAACGCAGACTTGATAAAATTTGTTAATGCTTTGATTTGGAATTGAATGTGTAATGTTTCCACTACATTTGAAATATGGAACTAAAAGCTATTAAAAAATATTTGCACTTTATTGAAAGGGGCGTGTTAAAAATAATAGCAGTGTGGAGTTTAATTAGATAATTTTTTTTTTCTCAATTCACTTTGTTTTAACACACTGCTATTTATTTGAACACCACTGTACGTGGTAATCATTTGGACAATCAGGCTGGTGACGTTTTCTTGCCTAGTTCTCTCTCACCTTTACAACGTCAAAGCTCTCATTTATGTTTGCTGAGTTTTAGAGGCGGTTGGGCGCAGATGCTACATGGCTTGTCACTCAGTCACTGTCAAGTATTTATATCTTGCATGATTTTGCATTGTTCCAGTGCTGTTGGAATATGCTATCTCATTATCACAAAGTTTACATTTGGCTCCATTTCTGAAAGCTGCTCAAGGTGAGACCAAAGGGCACCTTTTATCTTCCGTTCCTTGGAAAGCATTTCGAGGAATGGCCATTTGAATTTCGCCACATTCTGAAGTAGACGGCAATGTTATCACTACAGCGCCGATCAAGAAACATATTTCCCAAGTCCATATCACAGCCTGACTCAACTGTCAAAACAGATCAGGACTAACACTTTTAAACACAAACCTACGACAATCACAGCGAGAATAGGACACTAAAAGGAAATGGCTTGAATTTATGTTAATAACGTTGCTTAAAATAATGCGTTTAGGCCTAATCATGTAGAGATTTTCCTAAAAGTTCAGCATTTTTGTTAACGTTTAGCGATTAAACGTTTATAAGAAACACCCCTAGCACAATGCATTACTTTTACGTGGTAAGATAGCTGCTTGTGGCCGAATAGCTGTATAGTCTGTAGGGGCCAGCACAATCCCCCCTGGGCATGAGGGGGGGGGGGGGGGGGGTGCTCTTGAACCAGCTGCAGGAGGGCAGCACCTTCCTCCTCACTTGCAGAGCCTGTGCCGTATGCAGCTGCAAGGGCTTGCCGTGGGAAAACTAGGGAGACACCAGGAATCAAGGCAACAGCACAGATAAATAGCCCCACAAGGCCTAGACTGCATACAGTCTCAGACAATACATCCAGCATCTATCTCTGTCACCTGACTCGGTGAAGAAATTCTCACTGTACGGTGCCTAAACGATTAAGGGGGAAAGCAATTGTAAAGTTCTACGCGTTCTCTAATTATTCTTCTTTCTTCTCGTGGTTGTGTTACTCCCTCACCTGTGTTGCTCCTCAGGCGGTCTATGGAGCTCATCGTTTGGTGCTCCCATCTCCACGACATCACTTCCTGGAGTCACATTTAAATTGACAAGTGTAAGAAAAGTAAAGGTAAATGACAGGTAAATAAACATTAATTTGCATGGTCTGTTGTACAGTGAAGAGGGTAAAATCAGTCATGCAGCTCTGGAGGTGAGGTGACAAAAAATAAAAATGCCAATTCACATCTAGGTAACCCTAGGCCTAGAGTGTCGTGGAAATTCAATTATTCCCACCGAGTGTCAATAGAAAGTGTTTCGAAAACAATTCAGCACAACAAGTTATTGAGTATTTTCTTTGAGTATTTATTGAGTATTACTTTATTCATACTCGCGAGCCAAACAAAGAATGGGGACAGAGTGCTTACCAACTCTCTTCCCAAAGTCATCAGAGGAATCATCTCCCCCTTTATACTATTCTACACAATACGTGACAGCTATAAACAATCGTTAATGTCACAAGCTTGACCATCTGGACACCCTTGATCTGCAAACACAATCATTTATCAGAGTGGTGATATGAGACCGGATCAGAGTAGTGACATAACCCTGTTGGACCTTGAGACATTCTCCCTGTTTAGTCAATGGTTTTGCAAAGCCAACTTTACACCTGGGTATTCCTAATGTTATTCTGCACCTGGTAACCCAGACTTCAACCTCCCTTGATCTCCCCCTGGTTTCATTCCCAAGAAGCTGTAACTCTCCTGCTGGGGGGTCACAACGTCTACCCTTTCGCAAATGCTGCAGTCTTGACAGAGAATAGCCACTTCCCATGACTTGCCAAGCTACCCTTCATGGGAAGCTTGCCACGTACAGGCACATTTACTTAAGAATTAAGTGTTTCAGCACAGGGCATGCGTATACATACAGTCAAGTCGGAAAGTCTGAACACTCCTTTCACCTTCTCCTCGTTTTATTACGTTACAGACTTATACTACAATAGATTGAGTTCATTTTTTATCGACACACAATAGCCAATAATGACGAAGTGAAAACAGGTTTTTAGAAAATATGCAATTTTATTGTAAACCTTCGCCATAGTCTGAGGTCCAGAGCGCTCTGGAGCAGGTTTTCTTGGTTTTCTCGGTGTACTTAGCTGCATTCATCTTTCCCTCTATCAGGACTAGTCGCCCCGTTCCCGCTGCTGAAAAACATCCCCACATCATGATGCTGCCACCGCCATGCTTCACTGTAGGGATGGTATTAGCCAGGTGATGAGCGGTGCCTGGTTTCCTCCAGATGTGACGCTTGGTATTCAGGCCAAAAAGTTCAATTTTGGTTTCATCAGACCAGAGAATCTTGATTCTCATGGTTTGAGAGTCCTCTAGGTGCCTTTTGGCAAACTCCAAGCGGGCTGTGATGTGCCTTTTACTAAGGAGGGGCTTCCGTCTGGCCACTCTACCATAGGTCTGATTGGTGGAGTGCTGCCTGGATGGTTGATCTTCTGAAAGGTTCTCCCATCTCCACAAGGATACGCTGGAGCTCTGTCAGAGTGACCCTCGGGTTCCTGCTCACCTCTCTGGCCAAGGCCCGTCTTCCCCGATTGCTCAGTTTGGCCGGGCGGCCAGGTCTAGGAAGATTCTTGGTGGTTCCAAACTTCTTCCATTTACGAATTATGGTGGCCACTGTGCTCTTTGGGACCGGTAAAGACACAATCCTGTTTCTGAGGTCTGCAGATAATTCCTTTGACCCCATGGCTTGGAGTTTGCTCTGACATGCACTGTCAACTGTGGGACCTTATATAGGCAGGTGTTGGCAATCCCCAATCATGTCCAATCAATTGAATTTATCACAGGTGGACTCCAATTAAGTTGTAGAAACATCTCAAGCAGTATCAGTGGAAACAAAATGCACCTCAGCTCACTTTTGGGTGTCATATCAAAGGGTGTGCACACTTGTGTACATATGATATTTTACATTTAGATTTTTAATAAATTAGCACAAATGTCTAAAAACCTGTTTTCACTTTGTCATTATGGGCTACTTTGTGTAGAATTTATTTTGGGACAAAAAATTTACTCAATCTATTGTAGAATATGTCTGTAACGTAATAAAACGTGGAGAAGGTGAAAGGAGTGTTCAGACTTTCCGGCTTGACTGTATATATATATATATATATATATATATATATATATATATATATATATACACTTACAGAAACTGCAAAGCGTGCATATACATATGTACTTGTACATTTTAATAATGCCTTTAATAATGCTTATAAACCATCAATGCTTCCACATTAGCAACACACTGCCCTAAAAAAAACTTGCTCCCCTGCCCTTATGCATTTGGATAAAATCACAGCCCAGGACAGAAGCAGGTCTACATTGCACAGTGCTCACCTCTCTGCCATCACTGTCCTTGCTTGCTCTGGCGACCTCGTCCCATGCAGGGCGGCTATCCTGCAGCCTTCTGTAGACGTACTCTGCGTCCCAGGGAGCTTCAAAGGATCTGTAGCCATGCGTACCGCCCGGGACCTGGGAGGGGCTCCCGTGTCGCCCAGTGCCCTGTGAGGGCCAGCCCAAGCCACAGGGGTCTGTGACTCCCGCCTTCTGGCCAGGCCTGCTCGTGAGGGCAGCAGGAGAGGCCTCACTCAGCTCTGGCTCGACGTGAAGGCCAGCATCGCTGTACAGATGCCCCATCAGCGGCTGAACTGCATGCAACACATGCTGCATACTCCTCTCTGTCAAGCCATTCCTGAAACAGGAACATTCAAAACAAATCAACATTTCTACCAGCTGTTAGAGACACACTGCCTAATGACCATACAGTTTAGATTTGTATTCTATAGCATATGTATGACACCCCAGATTCACGTTGATGGACAAGGATCCATTTTCATGCATCTTTGAGTGTAGTAAAATAAATCCTTGCAATTTGGGATGGATACTAGTGCTTGCAACTAAGGCCCAACCTATACACGGGTCGGCCGATAATATCGGTCAATTCAGGGCTTCCACGTACTGTATACATCTATAGCGGGGGAAATCCCATCGATAAAGTCTCTGGAAATGTCAATAAAGAAAACCGCATTTATGGACATGACAGCTATTTTGAATCTATTATCACACTGAAGAGGTTTTGTGAGGTAAAAAGATGCCTGGGCTGGCAGAGTTGCATAACGTGCGACTGCACTGCATACTTGCGGCGAGTACAATTTTCTCCCAACTTAAACAGTAACCAGCGATAAGAGTGCAAACATCAGGCTTCAATGTTTTAATCATTCAAATGCAGGTAACGTAAACGTTTGTTAATGCTGGCAAATCATTAAGGAATAACGATATGTCAAGTCAGTAAAGTTGTTAGCCGAGATATGTGATGTGTAGGCTACATCAGTGTATCAAGCAACCATCACGCGAAAGAATGAATATAACCCTTACAATAAAGTAGTACACAAAAGTAGTATTTTTAAAAAGTATACTTAAGCACATCAAATTCATTTTTAAAGTATACTATATACTATTTCCTGGAACTATACTTTAAGTATACCATTTATGAACTACTTCTAAACTTGTATCCTTATTTGGTAAACTTTAAACCAAACTTTAACTAAACTAAACTTTAAACTTATTTGGTAAACTTTAAACTAAGTTGACTTCTGGAAAGTAAACTAACTGGGATTTAGCTCAGAAAAAGTATACATAAGGTATACTTTAATAAACTTATTTTTTGTAATGGAACATTAATTTGTTATGTCAGAGCGAGTGTTAGTTACCTGCACGTTAACTATCTAATTGTTCAACTGCAATTACTTCCTGCATTACGACTTACCACTCTTGGCCTGAGCCTCTGGCTGCATTCAGAATGGCTCCCTATATGCTTTTTAGTGCACTATATAGAGAATCTGCCATTTTGTAAGATGTTCTAATTCTCAGTGTTTTCAATTGAGAATTTGGAAACCATCAAAATAGGCAATCCCTTAAATAGTGCAGTATAAAATGTATAGGGATCCATTATGAATGCATCCTATGAGAGATTTTCTGACGTGTTGTTGACACTGCAAAATGCAATATTGGTACCAGACAAAAATTTATGGAGAGGAAGTCATTGTCGTAACCCGTGACTGTTCATTGATGCAGACAGCACAATTTGTTGTTTAGTAAAGTGTGTGAACACAATGTCTAAGAGCATTTTTAATTCTCATGAGGGAGGTTCTCTTCATTTGGAATATTTATTTTATACGACTAGTTTGAATTCATGTGAGAGTTCATGTTATTTATTTTAGATAAGAGGTTTGTTTTATATTATTTTTGCCAGTTTGTGCATTGATGCTATTCATTTTTATTTATTTCAGTTGATTATTATTATTATTATTAATCATTTATATTTCTTTGTGAAATATGTGTTGACTAGATAAAGTGCTGTTTCTCTAAAACTATTGGTGTCCCTTAAATCTTTGACCAAAGATGAAAAATGAGGGAAATAATATTGGTTATCGGAACGTAATATTGGTTATCAGTATTGTCATATCAGTCAGGCCCTACTTGCACCACTTATTTTTTCCTGTACCCCAAGTCGCATCACATACATCACAAATACCGACAGCCAGCTCACTCACCAGTGTCTGTCTGCACTCTGCAGTTGAACACTGAACAGTAACAGTGCCATTATGTGGGTCTCACGAGTCGTGTTACAATCGCAATAATATTTTGTAGCTCAACTGAAACTGCTACTGCAGGAGAAACACAGCCCCTCTCTTTGTCGGACGTTCACTCTGTGTGAGAAGGCGCGAACGTTATTGTTCAGTAAGTATTAACCTATATGAACCAGATTCTTATAAATATACATAATTAGGTCTCTATAATTTTCCATTTTCTTTTTCATCCCCAGTGAACAACAGTCGTCCATGGATGGCTAAATTGTGTTGGAAACGCGTCTTGGACGCCTTTTCAACGGCATTTTGTGGCATTTCACGCACAGGGTCAGATTACACCAAACTGTTTATATTATATGTCACGTTTTCGGTCAAGGATGTTCGCCATATTCAATAAACCTGTGATCTGCGTTAGGTTACCTGATCCTGAGGTAAAAGGTAACTAGCTAAGCAAACGTTACTTTACCCACGGTTTACCAATCATATCAAATGTAAGTACATTTTACATGAACCTAATCGTTATATTACTATATTATGACTATACCATTAACCTAATCGATATCCAAAGACAACGTTTAATCTGGCCGCATTTTTATTTAAACGTTAAATTTAACGTTAAGTCTGAATGTTACATTCAAATTGCTTCGAAATGCAGCATAGGCTGAAGTTTCATTAAATTGAGAGTAATTCATTTTTCATTCTCGTCACTGGTGATTATTGATGTTGACTTTTTGTAGGTAATCCACTGTGTTTGATTTAGGGTTGTCTCTTTTAAAATGTAATCAGTACTCATACCCTCAATGTTATAATCTATAAAAATCTGACTTAAACTTCGCTGCTTTTTGAAGAAATGTTTTTAAACAGGAAGTGTAGGCTACCACCATCTGAAAATGGGCTAAATTCTTAGTTTTACACAATCCATAAAGACTATTTTGTCATACTTGAATGAGCTACATGGTATTTTCACTGCCAGTCATATCGGTACAAGTATAGCTCTGTAATTGAAATGGTAAACAAGCAGGCACTTTAAGGATGCCAACCTGCATTTGCATATAGCAAAACCAACACAAATTATTGATCCTTTGTAGCAGTGCAATGCCTACTAGCAAAGAAACCCACCTCCTGTAACTAGACTGCATTGACTGCTCTGCTAAATGACTGCACCTGCTAAATGACACTACAGATTTAGTGCACCTGCCAAATGACTGTAACTGAAGTTTGACAATTATTTGAGAGCCGTAGGGAGATTGTGGAGGGGGTCCTGCAATATACATATTTTATTTAGTGTGATTGCAATATGATCAGTCTGTCCGTCTCTATATTTTTCCCTCCCTCCCTCCCTCCCTCTATTTCTCCCCTATCTCTTTCTCCCTCTCCCTGTATCTCTGCTTCCTTTTCCCTCTGAATCCTATATTTTTTCCTCTATCAATCCCCTCTAGCATATTTACCCTCTGTCTAACTTCTGTTTATCCTGACCTATATACTCTCTATATGTCACCTATCACTCTGTATGTAGTGTCTCTCTATCCTCTATCCATCAATCAGTGTGTGATATTTATATTGTAATTGGTTTTATTAGTAGTCTGCAATGTAACAGTCAAGAGATTGTTAGAAGATAATTTAACAAAATGAACATTTGACAGTATTGGAAAGAAATGACATTTGGTCTGGTCTCGGTCTTGGTCTCGCCACCTCAAAGTCTTGGTCTTGACTCAGACTCGATACGCTCTGGTCTTGGTCTTGACTCGGTCTCGGTTTAGGTGGTCTCGACTACAACACTACTCTCCCATGACAAATGAATCAGCCTCTCACCATCCTGTGGTGCTGTCTTTCATAAATCCTTCTTCTTAAACAATATATAATCCAATTCAAGTGTATAAGATGAACATCCAACAGCACAGTGGCAGAAACAGGACTTTTCTTCTACACATGGTCACCTGGATAACATTCTTCCACTATATTGCAAAATGACAATGTACCACCTGTGATGCTCAAGGGTGGAGCTGATGGAGAACTGGGAATCCGTACTGTTTGAGTACACGCTGGAAAGGGTGGGGGCCTGCAGCTCTTCCCCTCCCCTGTTGGCCTGGCCCAGCTCCTCGCCATTTCCAATGGAAACGCTAAAATCTGCCTGGAGGTAATGTGGTCTCGGCAAACCTGGCTCTACAGACAGCAGACAGCAGCAAACCAATTAGTAGGAGACAAATTAAAATCTCATTTCAAGCTAAAATTAAGCATTGCTTTTTTGAAACATGGGCAGGCATGATATGCAGGCCTAATGATGAAGTGATGCATTACTGGTTTAGTGCATTTATTGGACTGTAGGGATGTACTTTTGCACACACACAAAAAAAAACAGCTCGCTGTGTGTGCCCTTGGGGCTTTTGGACATCAGAGTGAGTTACAGCATGGGAGGACTCTCCCCCTCCTTCTTTGTTCACACACATGCAAAGCATACTGGAGAAAAACATAAAATAATGACCTTAACCCTGAATGCAGATGTAAACAACGCATAAAGTCACCGCTTCATTTCACTGGTGCACTACACATGACTATAGTTTCATTTTATTGTATATGCTGTGTTATATTATTGTGGTTTCACAGCATTAAATCCACTTCCTCTTCAAGATATTTCTGCACAAACAGCTCCACACGCACTCCTCTCCTAGTACCAGTACTGGGGAGGCACAACTGAAGACACAACTATGCAGCTGGTATGCAGCTGGTATGCCGATGGGATGAAGACACTACTGTAATATTCATCATATTTCGCGGTTTACACAACAATAAACTTAATCTTGTTGAGCATATCTGTCCATTAGCATTAGATATAAAAAAAAATACGTCCTGGCCAACCATAGTTCAATACATAATAAGTAATTTGGGATATAAAAATAGTCAATGGTTGAAGACGATTGCATCTAGATCAACGACGCTTATCCTCTCGGGAGCTTGTAATTAAATTGTCTGACATCTCCACTTGCAAATTTCTCCCTCTGGAGCTTACGGGCAGCCTCTCCCCGGTTCCTTCAGCCCTTCATTTTCTTTATAAAGAAGACAATTTCACCATACAAACTGCTTACCAACATCCACTGAACGAAGTTTTTCTAAGACACCGTGTAGCCTGCAAAGCAAACATACCGATTAAACTTAATTGTACTAAAAGTACGCTTCTGTCTAACTCCTTGTTCAAATGCATAAGCTGAATTCATGACATTCATTTAATTGTGTGTTTGAATACCAAACAGTAAACTTGATAGAGTTCCGGCCGAGGAACAGGGAAAGGTCTTCTGCCATCTGGTGGGCACTCTTCTTGTTAGCCACCAAAACCATGATGTAATCAGTAAGCTCTTCGTCTATACAGGGAAAGCAACAATGTAGCTACATGAGTGTTCATAAGCACACCATAAAAAACATTCCGTCTGTCAGCAATGTCGTTTCTAACTTACCAACATAAGGGCCAAGTTCCTGTAGTTTTCTCTTGATCTCAGCCTGAAATAATTTAAATAGGCTACGTTTCGATTAGACAGGCTAAACAACGGAATTCACAAGTTTGGTAAGTTAGCTAACGTTAGTTTGTTTCCTGTTGTAGCTAGGCTAAATGCCGCTACTCAATTGAGCTAATATACTATCAGTCATAGCTAGCTAGCTGTCAAACATGAGCAAACAACACTGCTTAACGACTTTAGAAGTTAACAGGTGGTGGCAAACTCACCAAATAGCCTAGCTAACTTACAATGTCCAATGTAGTTTGGTAGAAGTGATAGCCTACTAGGGTAGATGCAAATGCATTCAAACGACAAATCTGTTTAGCCCATTATCGTTGCTTAACTATTCTTTCTTGACTTATCTAGAAAGAACAAAATCACTTACACGTAAATACTTCCTCAAATCCGTGCCAGGCTCCATATTTGCGTCACTGAGATTCAAAAATAACGGCTTTAAAATTAGCTAGAGATAACTTTTAGACGGCAAGCCGGTTATATATTCACCACTAACGTCTTCCTTACCCACTAGCACTTACGTTCAAAGATTTATCTTTGCTTACGTTGTAAAAAGTCATCGAACTTCACACTGGGGGTGCGTCCCAATCAGACTGTATAGGTCCCAATACTCGAAAAATGCACCCTCCTTTCCTCCACGACCACCTCCTCTCAACCGGAAACCGATCTTTGTGTCCTAATCTTGCGGATTAGGCTACATATTAATTACAAATGGTTACAAATTGATTGTCTCGGCGCAAACCGCAATGTCAGGTACATTGTATACGTGTACTCAAAACGTTCAGGCAGTTTTGCCTACTTCCGTGTAGGAGACGAATGGTAGTGGGGTAGCGGAGTGGAGGAAAGGAGAGGAGTGAAGACTAGGCTATTGGGACGCAGCCTGGGTAGGCTAGGCTTTACCTTGGACGCTCTGGCAGAGACCGTGTCACCAGTACACATTCTGCTGTTACGCCGGCAGAGACCGAGGTACGAGTAGCAACTCGAAAATTCGCTGTGTTAAATGTTGCTCTCAGTGCTTCGTACAACGTTTTCGTCTGGAATATATAGCATACAGTGTAACTATTTGGACAGTGACACAATTGTTGTTTTGGCTCTGTACTCAGCACATTGGATTTGAAACAATGAATATGAAGTTAAAGTGCAGATTATCAGAATTAATTTTATCGGTAGAACACTTCATAATTCATCCTGTTGCTGTCGTCAGCATCATCAATGAAGACCAGTGAGCCAGTTCCAGTGGCAGCAATACATGCTCAAGCCAGAACACTACCTCCACCATGTTTCACAGAGGAGAGGTGCTTTGGATCATGAGCAGTTCCTTTCTTTACCCACACTTTCCTCTTTCCATCACTTTGGTACGTGTCTAATCTGTCCATAAGACTTTGTTCCAGAACTCTAGTTTTTTAATGTACTTTAAAAAAAAAAGCAAACTCTAACCTGGCTGTTGTTTTTGAGGCTCACCAGTGGTTTGCATCTTGTGGTGAACCCTCTGAGGTCATGCTGGTGTAGTGTTCCATTTATGAGTCTTTTACACATCTATGCTTACATCCTTGAGTGTTCTTGATCTATTTGATGGGTTGTTTGCTATTGCTGAGCTCACAAGTGCATTCTTGCTTCGTAGCAATATATAAAACAGTTGATTTTGACAATGTTTTGGCTACGTCTCTGATCAATTTATTTCTGATTTTAAAGCCTCATGATGGCCTGCTATACTCCAAATGAAAACTCCACACCTAGAATCAACTCTAGATCTTTTGTTAGTGATGTAAATATTTACTCAAATAAGTTAGTATTATAAGCCCCTACATAAATATATTTACCAATTATTCAGCAGAAATAAAGAACTGCATAAATTCTTTTCTATACAGTGTATGTGAAGGAATTTAGACAGAGAACTGCTCTCCCCTCATTCCTGGCAGGCCCACTACTCCCTTCCCCTCCCTCATCTACTGTTGAACAAACTCATAGACCTAATTTTTAAGCTTAAAGGCTTACTTGCTTACTTGGCAGACATCCAGTTATGTAAGTGACAGGTTTATGGTATCCTTGTAGACCCTTGCAGACCCTCTTAGTTCCCATTGGTCAGTTTATGTGTAATGTAAGAGGAATGCAGGGTATATACATCTCATAGGATGAAACCTCAGTTTCTTTGTCTCTGTAAAACTATATAAAGCTGATGTATATCGGACTATACTTTGAAGTATGTTTGTATAACCTGCTTCCCACATCCGGTTGTGTATATTAAAGCAGCTGATGGAAATAGATGTCTTTGTCATCTTTTTACTCTTATCAACAAGACATCATCGCTTTTGAACGAGGAAAACCCTACATTAGCAATATTAATTGGATGGCAGCTGCAGTGCCCTCCAGAATTATTGGCACCCTTGGTAAAGATGAGCAAAAAAAAGGCCTTAAAAATGACTAAAGTTTATCAGCTTGATCTTACACACAAAATGAGAGAAATATAAGCTTTAATTGAGGTAAAATTAGTCAAATAAAAATTTTTTTTCTCAAAAACACACGTCACAATTATTGGCTCCCCTGGAAATTCTTATGAACAAAATCTAATTGACGTATTGCGCTGGAGAGGGGAGACCAGGACAAAGGATCAGGAGAGATTTTGTATGGAGGAATGGACTCAGATCCCATTATATGTGTTCTCCCACCCAGGGACGGATCGAGAAATTATTTGTCAATGGAAATGAATATGAAAAAGGGCCCCCCTTGCGCAGGTTCACACATACGTACCCACTAGTGCCCGGGAAAGCTTTCCCTGTTATATCCCCTTAGTTTCGCCCCTCTCCCACCTCATCAAGCATTATAAAAGAACACTCGGTGCTGTTATCTCGGCAAAAGGAGGGTGCACAAAGTGCTAAATTCAGGGGTGCCAAAAATAAACTTTCAGACTAAAAAATTTTCCCTGTGAACAATGGTATCACAATACCACAATTTTCTCATATTACCGAGCATAGAAACATTTGATAAACAATAAAGTGAGTGCTATCCAACATTTTTGCTCATATTGAGGGTGCCAATAATTCTGGAGGGCAGTGTACTTGGGGATATACAATTTATTATTATTATGTTGCTATTTTATGTTGCTATTTTAACTTAACTCACTAAAAGTGTACGTGAGTGTGTGCACGTGTGTGTTTATGTAATAATGGTTACACCTAAGAATATGTATTGAGATATTGGACCATTCAAGAAGAAAAGCTCCACTTTGAGGGATGAAGGAGGAAGGAAATCATGAGGAAACGAAGCAGAGTGATGATCGGTCCCAATGACTCCCATGAGATGGCTGCCCATTATAGATCCACCATGTTCAACAGTTGGAAAGTCTACATTCCGGGTTGAAGGCTATCTTTGGCTTTCTCCGAACATAAACCCACCCAGATGTTGGGAAAAGAGTAAAAGACAACTCATCATCACAGCTAGCACGTTACATTTAACATAAATAATTTAATTACATCTCAGAACAAGCAATGCAGGAAACAAACTTCTTGTGAAAAATGGTAATTTTGTCAAAATTACCTCACAAAATTTAGGTAAGTAGGTTACAAATATGTAGGAGTAAGGAACAAATCATAGTGTCTGTCAGTAGTGAAAGGAGCCACCTTTTGGTAGACAATACTTTTGTAATATGTATTTTCAGAGTCTGTGGACAAGGAAATGCAAGGAGTTAAGGGGGGAAAAAAACGATATGCAAGACAAATCTTAATTTTTTGTGAAACTATCTTTTGGCTGATACCCCGGTAAGCACTGGCGGGAGGATGTGTCCAAACAAGGTTTCCCTTTCCAGGGTTATAATAAAATTATTTTATTTATATCACAGGCTCAGTATTAATAAAATAAATTCAGTAGTGCCAAACCACCCCACTGTTTTGATCTTTGCTGTAGTTTTACATATTATTTACATGCTTTATTGTGGTGAATTTACTTTCCTTTCAAATGTACAGCCGAAACAGTGCTGTTTTAGATTTCAGATGAGTAAGCAGACATCCGTCTGTTTACCACTCCTTTAAATATTTGTAATTATTTTGAGTAAAGCAATACAGCCTATTTACGTCCTTTCTTGAATCACATATTACGCAATCACACCATCAGTTGGGTCAAATATGTCATATGTCATTTTATATGAGATCAATGACTGTCCAGTGAAATTAACAGTGTTGCAATGGTTTTGTACAAGCATCCATTTGTTAACATTCTATTACTTTAAATAGATACTGGCACAGTATATGGAGTTATATTTACTTTACCCTCCCTTCCTTGAATGCTGAATCAGATTTCTAGGTCTTTGTTGTCATTCTGAAGTCACTGTTTGGACAGAAGATTAAATCATATGCTAATCAGGCCATTATCACTTGAAATTGACAAATTCCTTAAAAACCTGCAGCCACTTCACAAGGACAACAAGTGATGACCATTGGTTGAACCCAAGTCTGGTATGCGTAAGCACATCTTTGGGTGGAAATGTAACAATATATTCAAGTTTCACACAAGGCAAGAGAGAACGATCTACGTCTGTATATGTGCACATCTTGAAAAATTCTATTGGTGAATGCAGCCAGGTAATTGACAAGAGGGGGCAGGGAAGCCCAAATCCCTCACACCTTGATGGAGAAGGAGGTGCCGCAGGAGCAACCATGTTCAGCCTGGGGGTTGCGGGCAATGTGAAAGGAGGAACGGATTAGCTCCTCGGTGTAGTCCAGCATGGACCCCTTCACAAACTCCAAACTATCCTGATCCACGACGACTCCGACACCGTCCTGCTCAAACACCCTGGGACGGGCAGACAAATGGGGGCACGGAAATATTACAATACATTCTCAGCATTCACCAGACTGTCTTGCATAGTTTTACATTAAGATAAATAGTGAGTACCTTGCTGAAGGGTACAACAGCAGTGCCCTACCTGGGACCTGAATGTATAACCTCTCAGTTACAAGCTCAGTTCCCTAACCATCATGCTACACTACCACCCTAAGACATTTACCAGGTAGCAAACTAGAGGGTCATAAGGGAGAACAGTAGAGCAGTACAAAATAATTGGGTATGTAACACTAATTACGACTCTGGCCAGGGATATTCTCCTTGGTCTGCCTGGCCAAAAAAAAAGAGTTGCCGTTGCACCCGTCATGCATAGTGCCCACTGTACAAGCCTCTGGAGGCAGTGTTATGATCTGGGGTTGCTTCAATTGGTCAGGTCTAGGCTCAGCAATGTTATGCAGCAATAAAATGAAGTCAGCTGAGTACCTGAATGTACTGAATGACCAGGTTATCCCATCAATGGGCATATTCCAGGACGAAAATGCCAAGATTCATCGGCTCAAATTGTGAGAGGGTGGTTCAGGGAGCATGAGGAATCATTTTCACACATGAATTGGCCACCAGAGTCCTGACCTTATCCCCACTGAAAGTCTTTGGGATGTGCTGGAGAAGACTTTACGGAGCAACTCTGAATGGAAATAAATGTTGTGACGTTGCATAAGGTTGTCGAAACAACGCCACGACGAATGCGCGCCGTAATCAAAGCTAAAGGCGGTCCAACGAAATATTAAAGTGTGCAACTTTTTTTTTTGGCCAGGCAGTGTATAATGTTAGGCATATAACACTGCTTTCAGCATACATCACCATTTTACTGTTGAAGGTAGTATAGCGAAAATCTTTAGCCTCATCTTAAATAGAAACATTGAGTGTGAATCTTTCCTGACTGTTATTCCTGAATTCCTCAGATTCACACCTGTTTTTCAGCCAAATGACTCAAAGAGTGCAATCCATTTCCAATTAAAATGCATATTGTCCATTTATACAACTGGATATTGGCTGAAGCAAATTAGTTCAAGTTTTTTTGTTAATTAGTTCAACACGAAAAATACAATCACGTGTTCCACTTGGAGTCTTAAAAAGCAAAAATAAAAGCCATGCTCCATAACCGTTATTTCATATATCAAAAAGGACGTCTTACATTTAAAGGCTGTTCTTCTACAAGTGCTAATTAAGCACCAGACATGGAAGGAGTAAAAGGGGAAATTAAAGTGGCATAATTACCGATCATCCTCACTTATTGTGTTCTCAACAAAAAACTTGTACTGGAACCCAGAGCAGCCTCCACCTTCCACCTGTACTCTCAGGTACTCCCCTTTCTCCATGATTTCCCGCAGCCTCTGAAAAATCAAGCAACATCACCCAACACAAGATTTGTTGGCCATGATGCACTATAATGAACTGTTAATACATAACATTATTTTTGACACCATCCCTCCCTTCATCTATGAGAAATGATGGTGTTGGCTTCAGCAAGATGCTGTTGAGGTATCTGGGAGGGAACTTAGCTCAGGGAGTCCTTGTGTGACTAGTGTTTTGCATACAGTTTTAGGAACCATTGCTGTTCATGATGGATCTTAACTCCTTGCCTGACTCATTTTCCTATTGAACTCTAGCCTATGGAAAAATAAGTCAGGAGAAGTGATCCATCCACATCTACTGCAAATATGATATCAAGAGTAGTCTTTTGATGTTGTTGGGTCACAGACATCAGGATGTCATGGCATTCAAAGGATATGCAACCAAATGTTAAATATGATGACTTTAAGTTTAATTTATGTTAATTTGTTTAATTACTTTTGTTCCCCTAAAATGGGGAGATTATGTATAAAAAAGCGCTACCATTGCTACATGATTCACCCGATATGCATGTAAACACCCTCAAACTAAAGCTGAAAGTCTGCACTTTAACCTCATATTCACTGTTCCATTTCAAATCCAATGTGCTGGAGTACAGAGCCAAAACAACAAAAACTGTGTCACTGTCCAAATAGTTTTGGACTGCACTGTATCACATAATAATATTATCATGTATCCATGTTTTCAGCTTTCTCAAAACTTTGTGAAAACTTTAGGCAGTTCCTACCACAAAAATGATTTACTCAGCCCCTCGGAAGAATTAACGGATAACTCAATACTCTGAATTAAATTATTTCAAACCGCCATTGTAACATATAACAAAATAGGTGCATTGTTAGCACATTCCAGGTAACATATCACAAAATGCTGAGGGGCAGATAATCAGGCAATCCCAAAATATAAATAAAAAAACTAATTTTGTATTCATTTAAAAAAAATAGAATTTCTTAAAATTTAATTCAGTTCAAGCAGTTCTTGAAATAAAAACATTTTTTTTTCCTCTTATATTTATTGTACAACAGGATCAAAATTATCATTGGTGTCGAAAGATAAAATAACATTAACTAAAATATATTTAATTGTATGTATGTGCTAAATACACGCAAACTACTGACAGTTACTTAGAAAAGGCCTGATATTAAAAACAAAATATACTATATAACAAATATAGAGATAAATCAAGTATGTTAAATCAAGTATGTTGGAATGTGTGATGCACAGTACAGACCTTCACACACGTTTCACTGAGCAGTACTTTATCTTGGGATGTGTTGATGTCCACTGGCTTCCCCTGAACCGAGGAGCTGCTCCAACGCAGGGGTTTTGAAGACAGAAGCTGTTGCGGATAGTGTGTGCCTCCAGGCAACACCGTCTGGCCCGGACTAAGCACCATCGTCTGGGAATACACCCTGTGAATATGAGAAACTAAAACTTATTATTCAAGTTAAGTGTAAATTACATTGTTACCGACTTTTTCATTAACCACTTAACCAATATGCAATATGTAGCCAGCTGAATACCAAGCTACTTCATTCACTACAAATATTTATTCTTGTAATGTTAAAACTAAAGCCAGACAGAAATTAATTTAATGTGTGAAAATGCTAATATATAAATACACACACACAGACGGGTGACAATTAAAGGAAAACCCAACATAAAATGGTCTTAGTAAGGTGTTGGGCCACCGCGAGCCGCCAGAACAGCTTCAATGTGCCTTAGCATAGATTCTAGTCTCTGGAACTCTACTGGAGGGATGGATTATTATCCAAATTATCCAATTTCCATAAACAAGCATTGCTATCCAGGTTGATCATGTATAAACACAACTTTTCCCCTCACAAATGTTTAATTTAGAACAACAAAGATATTAAATATAAAAATAACACAATCTTTTTTGATAGATTGGTTAAAAATGGTATTTTGTTGGTAACACAATTGTTTGATAATCATGGCAATTTACTCACTTATTCAGAATTTCTAGTGAAATATGAAGTATGAAATGTGAAATATGAATATTACCTTAGAAAAATCTGCAACACCTATAGCAAAGGGTGTTTGGAATTCACGTTATAAAAATATCAATTGGAAAGAAGTTTGGAATATTGGCAAGAAATATTGTGTTGCCAATAGGGTACGAGAAATATCATTCAAAATTATTCACCGCATTTATCCTGTAAACCAGGTAATGGCAAGGTTTAAAAAGGATATTATTTTAGCGTGTGTTTTCTGTAACATTGAAAATGAAAGTGTTATTCATTTGTTTTTTTGAATGTATCTATGCTAAATTGTTTTGGTATGATTTTAAAACATTTTTCAAGAGAACTATTGATGTTGAGATTAACCTGAAAGAAAAAGATGTCATTTTTTTATGATGTAAATATGAAACATAACATTTGGTATATCTTGAATTTATTCATCATTTACGGTAAATTCAGCATTCTGGCAGAAGCTAGCTAGCTGGCGAGCTGCTGGTGTGTGACGATGATATAACAACGACAGGAGAAGTCAGACACTACCCTCCATGAATTCTAAAATACATAACGTTAGGCTTAGTATAGTATAGGATTATGATCAAAACGACAATGGATAGTGAGCCAAGAAGTTTGACCCCAAGGTTGTCTGTTTGCGAGCTACCCAGCAAGCTCGTGCACTGCTATTTACATTCCGAGTTGGCTACAGTAACCATCAGCCCACTCTCAGAAGGAATTTCTTATGAAACGATTTTCGATATAATATCTTACACCCAACTATTTTCGGAAATTACAAATACCAATTGTATTTACCTTCTGAGACAACCGGTTGTCGTTCTTGCCAAATTGAACATTGCTCCTCGAATTATTAACATCTTCCATAACAAGAAACGTCAACCCTACGCAACAACTTCCCCCTGCGGACGTAGTCGGACGTACTACGTAAATAATAAATGATTGGCTTGAAAAGCTGCCTGTCTTACGTAGTCTATCGCAGAGTAGTCTATGCTGAAAAAATAAAGAACAGCGACTATAATAGGTCAGTTTTCTGTCGTTCGGGACAGCCCATTCAATGTAAATAGGCATCATCCAAGCTCGTGATAAGGAAGTAGGGCGTGTTTTTTTTTGCGTGACCACGGGGAAGTGAGGTTTGTAAAACTACAGAGCAACAGAAAACTATTAACTTTTTTTGTTAATTTGATTAAATGCCTTCTTATTATTAAGATAAGCATCTATGTAGACACAATTTAAGGCACTTTAAAAAAAATGTTATTTGAAATGGCTTTTCCGATTTTCAAGCACAGGCACGCTAATTTACTAAATCTCATTCTGCATCAGTTTCAGATGTTTTAAATTGAGGTTGGGATTATGTATGGTAACGCTGATTCTTTAATCACTACTTAAAGCGGGCGAAAACTTTGCTATGATGCATCGATCATGTGATTGTTGAGTGATGATTCAAACGTTAACTTAAAGTGGACGAAACCTTTTCTATGATTCATCTATCATTTGTTGATTAACGTGTGGCAATATGTTTTTACAATCCTATATGGGTGAATGTATAGATCTAGCACAAGTGACTAGTGCTAATCTTTCGTTTTTCAAAGTTGGTTAGATATCTTAACATATTTACTTTGTCCGTTTGAAGCCACCACCGATACAATGGAATTTCGTGTTGTCTTCATCTGCCTCTCCCTCTTCGTGCTCACATATGCCGAACCTGTTAAGTTTAAGGATTGTGGTAAGTACAGCTCCAGCGGTTCAATCGGCTTACTTAACGAGTCAATCGAGTTTCTTTTAAATCGGTAAGATCTGGCTTTATGTGAGTTTAAAAATGGTGTGAGGTGCGTAGACTCGTTAAATTACGAAGCCACATCACGTGAAGAAAAATCCCTGGTTTAGCACTTTTGTCAGGAAGTTCTGTCACATGGTCTGTACCCACACATTGTCCACATCGACCTGCTTCCCAGTTATGATTAAAACTTTGTTCAGTCCAGCCTGTGTAATAAGGCAACTGTTTGTAAGCCTTTTTATAAATCTTTGCCCTTTGTTTATTGCCATGTGGATTGTTTCTGTCACATTATAGGAGAAGCTATAAACGATTTATGTTATGTTGTCTTGAAATGCAGACTCCAGATGCACACACAACTCTTGGTTTCTTTCTAAAAAGTGAAATGGGAGTTTTGGCACAATAAGCCTCACTTTGCCCATTTGCCTTGGCATCGGTTGGTGTTTGTATAACTATTGCCTAGAAATGTTTTGCAAACTTTTTGTATATTCAAGCATGGTTTTGTCTTGCCAGGGTCTGCTGTCGCAAAAGTCTCCACTGTCGATATAGTCCCATGTCCAAAACAACCCTGTGAGCTCCGAAAAGGACAGTCCTACTCCGTTAATGTGACTTTCACCAGCAGTAAGACCATTTAACATCTCCAGTTTTTTCAAGGGGTTATGTACCATTATTTGTTCAAAAGGAATTTGCTGCTGTAAAACCTAAAATGTTTGTGTGCAATTGCTGTAGATGATGAAAGCCAGTCCAGTAAAGCAGTGGTCCATGGAGTGATCGCTGGTGTTCCCATTCCTTTCCCCATCCCTAATGATGATGGCTGTAAGTCGGGGGTTGCCTGCCCCATTCAGAAGGACAAAACCTACAGCTATGTGGCTCAGCTGCCAGTGAAGACTCAATACCCTTCAGTAAGTATGATTTGTGTGCAACGGAAGTTGCTCGTTTGATCTTGTTCCGCTTCCCGTAATTGTTTTTAAAAATGCAGTAGCATTATATATAGATTTAATGTTTATATTAATAGTCCCCAAAGGCGAGCTTCCCGTTTTACATTTGACTAATTTGTCCCCTTTTTATTTTTTAGATTAAGCTGGTTGTGGAGTGGGAACTGAGGGACGACTCGAGCAACGACTTATTCTGCGTAAAGTTCCCAGTCCAAATCACAAGCTGAGGAACATTGGCTTTCTGTACTAAGAGGGAAATTCTATGTAGTCAGATATCCATTGTAAGAAAATGACCTGTTACCTTTATTGATTTTAATTACTACTTGGGTGGATACATTTTACCTTTCCTGTGATCTTTACATGTCATTTAATTTCTAGTGTGAAGTATTTTAACTTGTTCAGGGCAGTCTTGAATGTGGCTTCATGAATCACAAAATGGATGGAGCTGTTCTATGTTCTCAATGACATTAATTTGAACCATTCAAAATGTTTTGATGTGTTAGTCTAATTAACGGCACATTGTAGTTCTGTCTGTCATGGGGAATTGGAGCCCCACTGCACCTTAACTAGTCCACGGTATGTTCTTTACCTGGCTAAAGAAATGTTCTTAATTCTGTTGCTGCAATGTGCTATATCACTGACAATAACAAAAAAAATTTTTTTTGAGCTGTTGCTGTTCACAGTAAGCAATGCTGCAACTCGACTGTATTCTCATTCTAGAAAAAAAAAACAAAAAAAACAACTGTTAATGGCCAGTTTTACTGGTTGCATAGCCAGACATGCCAATTTACCTGCAAATGCATTTTGGGGGCATTCATTGTACACTCAAGTATTAATGCAAATTTTTTAAACTGCAGATTTAAGTAATAAACTATAATAAAACAAATGTTTGCTTGATTACTGCAAAAACTGAACTTAAGGTTTAATCTGAAGGCAATTCATAATATTATAATTCCTTTTGTCCATGCCAGTTTCCTCCAAGAAATACAGACCTTGTCACAGATGTGTTCTTTGACAGTAAAGGAAATGGCAAATCAAAGAAAGCATGTACTTTAAGCTTTATTCTCTACTGGCAATTTAAAATATTATATATTAAGTTTAGGACACAAAGCCTTGCAATGTTAATAGAGGTGATCCATGTAGGTATTGGTTATAAGAACCCAATTTATTGTTGCTATTTATAAAATCTGGAGTTCAGAATAGTGTACAATTATGCCATCAACATATAAAATGATACCTCTTCCTGCATGCATGCCGTCTGTTTATATTAGGATTTGAAACCAAACATGTCTAATCCTAATAAGAACAGAAAATGCATTCATGCACAGCTACACAATAGACCAGTGGTCACAAAACCTGTTTCTGGAGATCTGCCGACCTGTAGGTTTTCACTCCAACCCTAACGAAGCACACCTCATTCAACAGGTAGGCTGTGTCCGAATATGACCGCTACATCCTTTTGAGGGCGCATATTTGAGTCCACTTTGTCAAAAAGCTTTTGAGTGGGCGACTTTTTCTCACAAATAGGGGCACTTAAAATACCAGGATGAACCCCGTATTTCCAGAGTTTTGTTGATGGAATTCAGGAGCACACATCTGCAGAACGGTACACGCATCTGACAATTTCAGTAAGTAACCCAGAAGTAAAAACAAGGACATAGCGCATATATGCATATCTATGGTGTGGTATGGTAAGATGGGCTCATATTACAAACTTTTTTTTGTTAATTCTATCTTCATTCATAATCTACACTTTGTAACAATCGTCATATGTTAACTGATTGATATTCTCAATAAAAATAAATATTCCGAACTTCCTCACTAGCTTGGAAAGAGTTTTGCGGGATTTCTTTTGTATACTGCTTACAAAGTGAGGGGACCGGGAACAGGGTTTGTATACGGACACAGCCCTAGAGATTTAGTTGAGCTGCTAATCGGTAGAATCAGATTAGGGTTGAAAAGAAAAAAGAAAACCAGGACAGTAGATCTCCATGAATAGGGTTGGGGACCACTGCAATAGACTAATATTTAAATGAAGTCGAAATGTTAGTTGCAATGAAACTTTTAATGTTGGAATGAAGTGATTGGAATAATGTTGGCATAACAAAATATTGATTGAATGTTGGAAACTGGAGTTTATCCCAGCATGTATTGGGTGAGAGGCAGGAATACCCCCTGGACAGGTCACCAATCCATCACATGGCACACACACACCATTCACTCACACACTCATACCTACAGGCAATTTTCGAGTCTCCAATTAGCCTAACCAGCATGTCTTTTTGACTGTGGGCGGAAACCGAAGTACCCAGAGGAAACCCACATGGGCAGAACGTGCAAACGCCACAAAGGCCCCTGGCTGGTACTCGGAAGATTTTTATCCTGAAAGAAAATTTATTTAAAATCCCTTAAGCACTACCTAAAAATTAATTTTGCATGTTCAGTCTTATCCTCTGAATAATTTGTGTGACCTGTAGTTCATGGAACAAAAAAAATATATTTAATAAAAAGACCATTTGAAGTAATTTCACTGGGATACAACTCTTGTTTTTGTAATTTAAGGGGAAACTAAAGCCTAATGTAATCTAATTTCATTAGATTAAATAAATGAAAATGAAAACTTTCTAAGTGTGCTTCTAAACCAATCTTAAATAAGCAACTCAATAGACTGGCTGATGCTGGCACTGAGTAAATCCATGGATCAATGATTTTGATAAAGGCAATATCTGATGTTTGATACTTGCAGCTGAAATATTTCTACCAATATTTCTAAAATTAAAGAAAGCCCACTCAGAATATTGTGTAATGGATTTTAATAGTACAGCATGTTTTACTAAGTGGAATACTACCTCAGTCATTCCCTCTCTGAAACTATTTTCAATGTCCGGTTTATATATGGGAATCCATGGAGAAATGTGCTGTGCTAATAGTCTGTATAATGCCAAAATAAAATGTGAATATATGTATTGGATATAGATTTTGTAATTTTCAAAAGTAAGTCTCAACAAATCTCAAAGGCTACATATATAATGGTACATGCAAATAGCTTTAATGATATCAAGTCATCTTTCTTTTTCAACAGATGATGCAGGCACAGTTATAAAGGATGCCTGGGCAAGCAAAGAAAATACTACTTATTATATTAAAAATGAGTTAAGATACAAATATGACATTTGCCTCAACATGAGAAATGTGTCAACCGTCCAGAAAATTAGAGGACCATGCCAAAATCAGTCTGATTTTGTACAGAATCACCCAATTGCCAAAACTGGTTACAGTAGTCCTTGGAACACCACAGACATCACATTCCATCAGCTTTCCCTTTCACATCCAGTTTTACCAGATGCATACCAATTAAGATAGAACTTCCGCCTCTCGTTGGAATAATGCATGTTCAAAAAGTATAGTACAGAAATGGTAGAAATGAAACAAGCATGCAAATGTCTTATTTAAAAACAAAACAAAACAAACCTAAAACTCAATCTCTTTTCCAAAGTTCTCCTTCCATAAATGAGACTACATGATTTAAACTGTAAACTGCAATGGAAACAAAACACACTGAGGGATAAAATATGCTAATATGCCCAGAGTACCATTGTCAATATTTAAGGCAGTTTTAAAACCATGTCAGTGTATATTTTGGGGAAATGTTAAATATTTTACCTTTACAAAGCTCTCCCTGTCCTCTCTCTTTGGCTGTTTGATGCTAAATAGCATTATCTTCACCAACAAATTGTTCACTATGTTCACCGTGAAAATGTTTTAGGTTATCTAGATAGATGCTATGCACTTAAGCAGAGGGCACGAGACAGTGCAAAACATAAAACAAGTAATTAGTGCAATCTACAATCAGCAGACAATAAGTAAAGAATGGTTGTTGTTCATGAGACTGTCTTCTCTGATTAAGTACATGTCGTTTTTTGTGATGGCTACTGACCCATCCTTTTTTTTTGATGCAATGGCTTCAAATTTCAGAAGAAATAAACATGTCACATTTGGGATGTAGGCTAACGCTAAATTAAATATTGAACTTACATAAAGATGTGGGAGAGGAGGACGTTATTAAACTAAGTAATAATGCAAAAGAGCAATTTGACATGTTTCATAACCTTCAGAAAAGGCTTCTTGAATTACACCTGGCAGCTTAACAGCCAGGGCCCACTTCAACAACAACCGTGGCTTCACTAATTGTTTTTCTATTTGTGCGACAGATCTACTACTGTCCATTTTGTTTCAACCTCTCCAGTCGCTGCAGCAGGGCATTCCCAAAGGCCTCTCTGTAGCCGGGGCTGAGAGAGTCAAGCAGAGAGTAAACAGTTTCATGAAACTGTGTGCTCAAACTGTCGTCCACCTGGTCAAAAGCGTAGCCGACCACCTGTAGACAGAGAAACCACACAGTCCGATTATCGGAGAATAAGTGGAAACTGGAGTGGCTAAAGTGACAGGTTATATTTTAAGCCCTACCCTCAGCCCCGCTTCGGTTAGCTCAAGGCAATAGCGGTTTCCCTCTCTCGTCTCCACGTTTATGTATGCCACATCCAAGGCGTTATCCATCTTCTGGGAAACGAACATTTCAGCCACTGCAAAGAGGACGTCGTTGACCACGGCTTCGGCCTCCAACCTCATGTCCTTTACGCCTCCGAGCTCGACACAGTCTTCTTCAAATGAGGGTATTGTTGATTCACCTTGGTTACAGTCTACTTCCATTCTCTTTAACACAATGCGTAAGAACACAATTTCATTCGATATCCATTTGCCTTCGTTTAATAATACATGGGGGCTTCGTTAAGGACGAACTTTTTCCCACCGATTGAACAAAATTGAACATTAAAAGGTAATTTGTCATTAAAACGCGTCATGTCTATTGTTTTAGCTCACTACACAACTGCGGATCGAAGAGCCGCGTATAGAACGCTCACTGGCTATTTGTTGCTGCACAGATAACTAGCTATCTAACCAGCTATAATCACAACACGATTATTGGTAATGCAGGTAAGCGAAATACAAGCAAATGGGTTGCGAGACTTCACTGCTACTAGCCAACTACCTTGTTTATGATAACATCAGTTTGAGGACATATTCATACCTAATACTAGAGCAAAACAGACACGGTTCCTTGTCATGATGAAGACAAAACAGCCCCTGTGCTGTTGTCCTATTTTATATAGGCAGAAATATATTCTGTATTCGTTTTAATCAACTACTGCAATGGTGCGAAACAAGGATGAATTTTGAAGCTACTCACCTCCAGATAAGATAAATCAACACTACACTTCCGGCTCATGTGAGAAGGGCTTGGAGCAAAAAGGAAGGGAAAAAAGTCTGGTCGCGCATAAATATGACGTGTACTACTAAAGGCTTTTCCAGATATCCCTGCTCATAGAGGGAATTAGGTGGTAGATGTTCTGTCAAAGGAAGCATTAAAACGGGACATGATTATGGAAATTGATCAAATTGAGCAAATCAGAGGCAGAAGGGCTGATGTGCACAAACATCATCAATAGCTGGCAAAAAAAAAGAAGTGGGATAAGGGAAAGATAGAATGACACATGTACAGCAGGAAGTGGTTGGCATGAGGATAGGAAAGGGCACAAAAGAAGAAAATATCATTACTTGGTTGAGGTTGAGCCATACAAAACTGAATAAAATATTACACTTCATAGGTAAAAATCAAAATGGGAGATGTGAATACTGTCTCAAGGATGAGTCAGTAGAGCATGTTATTTGTCAGTGCCAAAAATATTCAGCAGAGAGAGAGCCCCTTAAAATGAAACTTAAAGGGGCAGTTCACCCAAGAAAGTAATTTTGTTTCTACATATCCGGAGTGCTATCTATCCATCCAGCTGACCTTGTATCACCCTGATAGAACGGACCTCAACGGGTCCAAAGTTTGTGGCACTCAAAGCGCCAAAAATGTACATTCGAAAAAATCAACGTCACCTGTGTGTATATATAACTGTGTTAAAATCAACTGTTTATCTCCTCGCAAAGTATCAACCAAAGCACGCCAGTATTTGGGGGCTTATGTTAACGCAGTGCACCCTAGAATACTGGCGTGCTTTTGTTGATACTTTGCGTGGGTATACACAGTTGGCATACTTCGGTAGAAAGTATGCCAGAAAAAAAATGTGCACAACATGGTCTGTGGATGTTTGTAAGGAACCGTGTCATTATATTTGTAAAAAGACGTTCCTGTTAAATTTTTTCATAGGTAAATCTTTGGCGCTTTGACTGCCACAAACTTTGGACCCGTTCCAGTCTGTTATATTGGGATGATGTCAAGGTGAGTTGCAGCGGATATGATCAAAAGTAGTGACTACTCGGTCTTGGACTGGGTATGTAGAAACATATCAAAACTGCAGTTTGGTTTGAAAGAACCGAGTCGGAAAACATTATTTAATCTTTCATCGGTAAGTATTACTTGCGACAGTTTATTAAATTACTTGAGAGAATTAGGGCTAGTAAATAGGATTTAGAGCTTTTTCTTTAATGGGTAGTTAAATTTGGTCTACACTCCAGCATAGTAGGTGGCGGTAATGCACCTTAACGTCAGCTGCCAACTGCCTTAAAACAGAAAGGAAGAAGAAGAATAAGAAGAAGGTTTTGCCAAAATGGCTTGACTAGATATGCTTGATACATAGAAATGCTTTCAACTTCCAGTAGCTAGGTTCGTCATCACTCACACTATGGCCATGACAGAATATGATCCTTTTACCCCTTTGAGGGCGCATTTTGGCGATTGAGTCAACTTTGTCAAAAAGTTTTTTAGTGGGTTTGAGTTTTGACTTTTTCTCACAAATGGGGGAAGTTTAAATCTCCGGATGAAATCCTTATTTCCAGGGTTTTGTTGAGGGGATTCAGGAGCACACTCATCCAACAATTTCAGGAAGTAATTTCAGGAAGTAAAAACTACAACTTGTAGTACAAGAGCAGGACATATTACAAACTACTTCCTCACTAGTTTACTTCCCCACAAGAGTTTTGCAGCATTTCTTTCGCACATTGCTCACAAAGTGAGGGGAGAGGGCACAGAGTAAACAGTGGTCTGAGTGGGCAGGGGGCAGGGAACAGGGATCATATTCGGTCATGGCCTATAAAAAAGAGATTGTATCTCAATGAGACAACATGGCCTATTCCTCAGAAGAGACAACTCGCTGCCCTTTATGCTTCTCCCTATCAGGCCTGGGAGGCTTGATGTACACTATTCCCAAATTCCACCCATTCCTGAGATCCCTCTTGGGTGAGATACTGTTCTCAGAGTCTCTTGGTGGCTCCAAGGTGGCCCAAGAAATCATGTGCTTCACCAATGAGTATGCGAAAATGAGAATACACGGTGAAACGTCTCATTTATTTTTTGTTTTAGACATATTGTGCCAAATTGCCAAATTCCAAATGCTCAGTTGCTCATCGCTGTAACCTCCTCTCATCAATCTATTCAGGACATCATGACAGTAGACAAGCAAGCACTCTCTCCAAAAGCTGCTACTCACCAAATTGTTTGACAAAATTTCATCACATGCTCTCACTTGTTTGCCACCTGGATTTAAAAAGGTTAGAGTTCAGTTCTATTTGTAGTTGTTGGCAACTTGTGTTCCCAGGCACTTTGTACAACATATCTCCAAGAGATTGGACATTACGCACCAGTTATGCAGTTGGAGACAAATGAGAACATTTTTGGAGGCATTAGAGTGTCAACAAGTAAGGTAAATGTAGATGAGAGTGCATTTATAATTTACAAAATTGTCTCATATTACCACATCCATCTTGTACCGTAGATGTGGGAAAATGTCTCTATGCTCCCGCCAAGCTGTTACATTTACTTAAAAAAATAAAATAATTATATATATATATATATATATATATATATATATATATATATATACCTTCTTAGGCATTTAGCAGACTTACATTCTTGTTTATGTTCACCCATTGGGCTTCCAATTTACAAATTTATTCAAATCCAACATTATTGTGAATTTCTTGAGATCAATCTGCCCAAACAAATATCTTGGATCAACATTTTGACAATATTCAAAAACAAAAAGTTGTATCCATAGACGATAAAAAACAATATCAGGGGATAACAGTGTGTTAAGAAGTGATCAAGCCCAGCATAAACATTTATAAAGATGAACCAAGCGATAAACGTTTGACTTCCTTTTTGTAGTTAACTACCTCATTGACACGCGACACTTGTGAGGCGCAGTAGGACCGTTTTAAATAGGGTGGAGCATGGGGAGGAGCTTCGTCATTGCGCTAGAAGAGCGGCCTGGCTCTGCGGGCGCGTGCGGAGTCATGAGTCTGTTTGTAAACACAAGAGGAAAAAGGTGAGAAACACAGGGAGGGAAGGGGAAAGAGGCCGGCCTGGTCCATACCGTTACTGCTGATCTTCCTCATGTGAAGGGAAGGGAAGGGATATTAAGACAGGCACTCAGCGTATTTGTCATATAGCTAGCTAGAAGGGATTTAGTTCGCCTGTTCGTTGGACTTAGCTAGCTAGCGTTATCCAACTCCGTTTTCTAGACCTATTTCAAACAAAACACAGCTAGCCAGCTACCAGCTAGGTAGCGAGTAAGTTATCTAGCTAGCTTGCTAATTCGGTTAGCTGGAACAAACTAGCTAAATGTCAATAGGACATTTACAGCGGAAAACATTTATTAATGCATGCCAGCATACCCACATAACGTTACAGTTTTGCACGAGAGCAGGTGTAAGCTATCATGCTAATAATTGTCCTGTATCTGAAGTCTAGTTGGCTAGCTAACGTTAGCTATCTATTGAAATATCTGGCTGTCAATACTGACCTACGTCAGACAGCTACCGATAGAGTAAAGTTAGCTAACGTTAGTGGCAGCATATATTTCTGGCATCATTTTAAGAGCATACCACTTGTAACTTTTAGTGTACGTTACTGTTCACATTTTAAAATCATTTTGAATAGCTAGACTAACTTAGTGGACAAGATTCCATAGAAATAACCATAAGTAAGTTAGTTAACAAATGGGCAAATGACGGAGATGCAAGAGATGATGTTGTAACAGGCCTGGTCTGAACTGTGTAGCTGCCAACAAAAGGCTACAGTATAACGCCAGTTATGCAGTTTTGTATGACAAGATAATATTAGCTTGCGGACAACTAGTGCGCTAGCAAGCTAATATCAGGTCTGGAGCCATTTATGTCACGCACGTAGAACCTGGTGAGGTACAGTAGTACCTCTTGCTGTATTTTGAGTAACTGTTAACATCGATTGCGAATTTGTGGATTACATCAGTCAATGTTCCTGATCGGTCACTTTACTTGCAGGAGCGAACTGGATTTGGATCTGTGTCCAGGCGAGGACCCCCACACAGAAGGAAATGCTGCAACAGCTACATATGTTTCTATTTCACGAAGTGTGCTCATGTATTTATGAACGCCGCACTTCTTGGTAACAGTCCTGCCCACGACTCCCGAGAACTTATGTTTTGTTATTGTGCTAGCTAGCAAATCTATTTGTGTGTTGTCAGCCATTAGACACAGCCGACAGAATGATTGAACAATCTCGAAACGCTCGCTTTGCTGAAATATTCCTTACCAGATTGCAAGAAATCGTAGTTTTCGGTAACATCAACACATTGTAGTAGCTTACACGTTGATTCCGACATTTAGGCATTATTGTGTTCTCACCCGATCAAACTGAGATGCCTTGGCCTTTTTCGGAGTCGATAAAGAAGCGGGCATGTAGATACCTGCTGCACCGGTATCTTGGCAACTTCTTGCAGGAGAAGCTGAGCTTGGACCAGCTCAGCTTAGATCTCTATCAAGGAACTGGATCATTGGCGCAGGTTCCTTTGGACAAATGGGTAGGCAACTGTTTTCCTTACAGATATTTCTGTAGGAAGATTGGCGTAGAACAAATAAATGTTGTGTATGTATTTTAAATGTTCACAAGACAAGCACTTTTTGATCGCCCAAAGAAATGTGGAAGATTTCCGTAATGCATCCGTTATGACAGCAATTTTAACAAATAATCGAAATGGTTTATGTATATATAAACATTAATATAAAGTGGCTCTACAGTTTGACGTGTGTTGAACGCATGTGCTTGCAGTCCTTGAATGAGATCCTTGAGTCGGTGGACGCTCCCTTTGAGGTGACCGAGGGGTTCATCCAGACCATCTCCTTGACTGTGCCATGGGCGTCCCTGCTGCAGGAGAACTGTGCCCTGGAGGTCAAAGGGCTGGAGATGGTGTTTAGGCCCAGGCCACGCATGGGTGAGGGTGCTTCCATATTGAGGCAAGATGTGATTGATTCTACCCAGCGGAGAGAGCGGCATTACCTCTTCACTTTATGTAACTAATAGTTTGTCAGTGAGGAACTGTTTGGAGCAGTTAAACTGGTGCTTTTACTGATGCATGCTAATTACTTATTTGAAATGGAGTGTGAAGGGGACATGAAGGTATTTAACCATGATAAATGTAGCTCTGTAAATCATACCATGGTGATTGGTGTTTTAAACGTATGTTGCTCAGGTGCGCACTGAGATATTGGCACGTGCCTGTGTTCTGGGAGTCAGGCTATTGATTTCCCAGGGTATGTTGTGTCCACAGCGTCAGGGACTGAGCCCATGTACTGGTCCAGCTTCATGACCAGCAGCATGCAGCTAGCCAAGGAGTGCCTGAGCCAAAGGCTGACAGACGAGCTGGGGGAGGGCTTCCAGCCTCTGGAGGGCCTGGAGAAATTTGCAGAAACCATCGAGACTGGTACTTTCTCTTGCTTGCGCAATGATAGTTACTGTTGGCTGTCAGACAACATACAGTGCTATCTTTCCACCTTAAGCCCTACCTTCTCAGCATAACACAACATGTATCTGTTGCTGTGTTGCTATGAAGTTCCTGCATTGTTTTTGCTAGTGTTGTCCCTTCATGTGGTAGGACGTCTTGATCATGTAGGGCTGTAATAATACCGCAGATTTTTTGACATTCTTTAACCCCTTCTCTAGCACAACCTTTTTTGAACACAACTCACAACACAACATAAAATGGTTACTGTTCTTGAACCCCTTTGACTATAGGCATACTGTTGGTCTCCCAGTTTGTTTTCTAAGAGTCAGAATGAATGTAAGTATTACTGAAACAAAGTAACAGAAGCTCAAACACAGTGAAGTGCAAGTTTTTCGCCTAAAAAATTATTTTGAATTATTTTTTTTTTTTGCTGGGATAAGGATACCGACTTTACCGTTATTCGTGTCGTCTGTGGATTTCAGTGGAACACAGAACGTACGGAATCATTGTTTTGATTGAGCCTGTGTTGTGTCATGTTACAAAATAAGGAACCGTTGTCACTATAACATTGGGATTATAAAATTGTGTATAGCGATGGAATCATGAGTTCTAACACTTTCAAACGGTATATTGTGTGACCAGATTTTTAAACGATTTCACTGTTCAAAAACACAATGAATGCAAATAAACTATGAACCACTTCTGCCCCGAATACAGGCCGGTGCTAGTTAAGGGGTTAAACGACTAATCTATATAAAAATGAGGAGGTTGTAAATTTGTAATTTTATTAATCTGGTGGGAGAAAGCTTGGATGGGCTGTTTGTGCCGTTGCAATCTTGGACCTGATTTAGGAACCCCCTCCCATTCCATGTAGTATTTTGAGTGTGTTGATCCCCTTGAGTAATTTGGCTCTTAAGTGCTCATGTCTGAGATGTGATGGTAATTATGTACATTTCAGTTACCTTCAGGCTCATTTGCATTTTGTGTTCCGTTACATCTGCCTTTCTTTTAGTTTTGAGAAGAGTCAAGGTCACCTTTCTGGACACTGTTCTCAGGATCGAGCATGTTCCTGAAAATTCCAAGACGGGAATTGCTCTGGAGATACGAATCAATAAGTATGCTTTAACTGGAGCACTTTGGATAGTTGACAGCAATCCAAGACTTGATTGAATTAAATTGTCTGAATGGCAAAGGTTGCTTGTTGAGGTTCTGCACTTAAAAAACATGTTAATTGAGCAATTGGATATGTTGTTGCTGAATTGAATTCCTAAAATAATACGGTCAATACTATGCTACTACTTAAATTGCTATCTTTTCAGATCAGGGCAGGCTTTAATGTCATGTCCCTTTTATCTTGGAGGATTGTGTACTGTGACGAGACGGGAGACGAGTGCTCTGGCATGGACGTGCACCAGCCAACCACTTTTGCACACAAAAACCTGCAGCTCACTGGTGTCACCATCTTCTGGGATGAGTTCTCCGAGGCCGCCCGCGCTTGCCACAGGTCTCCGTCCGCCCAAGTGGTGAGTGCTCCGCTCCGTCGGACCGACCGCCTGCCAATGCAGCCCGGTTCTGACCTTCTCTCCTCTCCTCTCCGCTGAGTCCCTCAGGAGACGGAGGCTAAGCTGTCCCCCAGCTGGAACCCCAAGATCATCTGCGAGCCACACCCTCAGTTCACAGAGCCGGTGTCCACGACTACGCCCTTTGAACCCGTGCAGATTGGCGCCCTGAGTGGCAGAGTGGAGCTGTCTCTCCTCCTGAAGCAGAACGAAGCCCTGCCCGGAGCGAAGGTTAAATAATGTCAATTTGTAGCTTTCATGTTTCCATGTGTTGCTCTTTAATTCCTGCTTTGACTTAGAGGGACAGTTCACACTAAACCTGAATATTATTCATTCGCTTTCTTACCTTGAGACATGTGTTTGTGACTTGACAATGGCAGCTGATTACAGCCTAAAATGAGAAGATTTGACTAGTCCATCAGAAAGGCATCAGAAGGCCTCATTTAAAAAATGAGAAGGAAGTCTATGGCCGACAAAGATCCACTCAAGTTTCTGCTTTAAAATCTCTTTGAAATACCAAAAATAATAAACATAATTTTTTAGGGAGAACGATTATTTTAACTACAGGGCTGTCTGTCCACTTTATTTATCTTGGTTGTCTCACTATCTTGCAGCTCGATGTTGATGGACAGATTGATTTGATGAGCGTGCTGCTGTCTCCACGACAAGTCCATCTGCTCCTGGACATGTTTGGGGTCTTTTCTGGCTCCGGTGAGTTGCCTTACCACCGCAGCGCAACGTCAAAATGGTGTAACCTTTTAGCTCCTCTTGCGCAACAGCTTTTTGGCACGCTTCCACTCCAGTTTAGTGTCTCGTGCCCAGTCAGAGGACGCTCCGCTGGATGGCCCGGTGGATAAAACATCACGGTCTGTTTGTGCGCGCACAGGAGGGCAGGATCGAGCAGGCCTGGGGAAGGACAGGAAGAGCAGGCCCATGCAGCAGGAGGACGAGTACCGCCTCCACATGGAGCTCCACCGCTGCCTCAAAAGGGACTCCTTGGCTCCTGGTGCACTGGGAGAGCCCGACCTTTTCGAGAGCCACACCACCAGGACCACATCTAGCCGAGGTGGGGATCGATGTGGCTCACCACTGCTCCGTTTGGTGTACGCTTTATGGCATTTGTTTCGCAAACCACAAGGCTTCAGGTTTGATTCCAGAAGCGTACACTGTGCTGTTTAAATGTTCAATAGGTTAAACAAAATATGAAGGAGATAAGGTACCTTCGGTTAGCCTGTCTATGAAGCGAATAAACCATGGCATAATGTTTTATCTATTGTGCGACATAGCTCATTCGTTTGCCTGGTAGTTTTTAATTACCCTCGAACATGATGTCATAACTTCAGATTGATTGCGAGAGTGATTTTGGATCTTGGTTTGTGTGTTTTTTTTTCTTCCCCGCCCCCATCGAAGAAGATGTGTTTTTCTCCATGGCAGAGATGGACATGTCTCACAGCCTGTCTTCCCTCCCTCCCCTGGGAGATCCGCCCACTGTGGACCTTGACCTGTCACTCAATAGCAATTTCACCTCCTCCCCTGGGGATTCCCCCTCTGGCAATGTTGCAGTAAGTCTCCGTGTCCTATCCACCCTTTGATGGAATGTGATGGAATTTGATGGAATCCAAATCAAGGTGCACAACCAAAGGACTGCCTTTCAACATGTTTTAATTGTCTCTTCATATCTTGATCCTCTCAAGAGAATGCAAAGTTGGTTGGACACGCTCACTGAAGCAGCTTGGTTGGCCATTGTATTCTGCTGCTGTTGTGTTAACCCTGGACACTGTCCAGCCATTCTGGCCTGACGTTGTGTAATCCTGGGAGTTGAGGATATCAGTTGGCATCACTTGCCATAGTACAAAAATATTTTTTTAGATCAGAGGGCTGATGGTGCTAATTTTAGAATCTTTACCCCTAACTGTATCCAATGGTGTTTTATGTATAATTTGTGTCCCTTTAGACGGTTTGGGATGAGTACCTGGATCCACCAAGACAAAGGGAGAAGCAAGCACAAGAGCCTCCCTTCCTGTGTCGGGACCCCCAGCCCCCACAGAAGCTGCTGCGACAGACCTGTAAGTCCCAGCATGCATCAGTGGTCTCTGAGTTCCAGTCATTCATTACAGCTGTTGAAACAAAGGAAGTGAAATTCACAGATGTCTTGCGGAACGTCATTTTAACAAGCTCACCTCTATAAAAAGCAGACTGATGATTTGTTGGGTATCAGTTCAGTTTTCATTGTAACAGTGTATAATTAATCCAGCTGTGTCTTCATGTTCCCAGAATTAGCTCTCTTTGAAATTCATGCCTTCTTGTTCCAGTCATATTCATGTAATAAGGAAAACTTGTATATGAATTAAAATAAGATATGAGTGCCTGGGTATTTATATATTCTGACAGTATGCCTCTGGTGTGACTCTATGGTGAAGTTTAGTTTATCCTTTGATCTTGCCCCTCAGCGCACCCCTCGAAGGCCCACTGCGACGAGTCTCGACCTGAGTTGGTGTTCAGGCTGGCACTCGGGAGCGTGGCCCTGTCAGTGCTCCACATAGACCCTCTGCCCCCGCCCGACTCCGCCATCAGTCCTCTGGCCGTCATGGCCTCCGACTTCTTCCGCCGGCTGGACGGCACAGGCCCTGAGCAGCTCCACGGAGGGCTCCTGTTCTCTCGCCCTGTGTTTGACGAGGCCTGCCCTCAGGACCACCTCAGGTGCACTTCGTCCACTGAGACTCAGCCCTTTGTATCCACTCCAGTGGTCCCAACTACCACACAGTAATACTTTCAAGCTGCTCGTCCGCGTGCGGAAATTGGGGATTTATTGGTCCTCGAGTGACTCGAATAGAGACCTCAAATGTGTTGTTGAATCTTGCCACAAATGTGTTTTGGATTTTAATCTTAGTTCCGTAGACAACTGAAAACATGTGAATAACATTGCAAGGAACCAGTTCTGACATTTGTTGATAGTACATATTCTGTAATGTTACCACAAGAACAAGGATGCCATCTGTGTTTTTTTCCATTTTATTTTTCCAATGCCTTGGGGCACATTTCAGTTTTTGCATTTTCTTCATTTGACTGTAAAATTGAAGTGTGCTTACAGCAGCCGAAGGAGGTATCTGTGCTTTTATTACTATAGCATTTAGGACAGAGCTGTCAATGTCATATTATGAATTTGGTTTAACATTAGTAAAAACAGACAGTGTCACGGGAAAGCAGTGCATGATGGGAGCTGTGTCCCTCTCTCTCTCCATGCAGGTTTCTGGGGATGGGGATGAAGGTAGTCTACGAGCAGAGGCAGGGCTCCAGTCTGCGTAGTGTTAGCACAGATGTCTCTCTGGGCCAGATGGAGCTGCTCGAATGCCTCTTCCCTACAGACGCCCGCTCTAGCTCCCCTCAGTACACAGAGGTGAGAGCAACCCTTACCTGCGCCAACTCACATCCTGCTACCCTTTCCACATCTGACCACCTAAAGAGTCTGGCTACAGCGGATTACATTACGTGGAATAGAAATAAAGATGCCATATTAAACTATAAGGAGAAGCAAATGACAATCCTGTGCTCATTGTGTTTCACTAAAGCTGGTGAAATTTGATGCTGTTGCCAACAAGGAGACTCAACCTTCCCCTTGCCTACACCTGCTGTATAAATTCGCCGAACGCAGAGGCCAGCAGGTAAACGCACAGTGTTTATAAAAGATCAGTTCTTGGGGGAATCATTAGACCCTGTGTTTTGTGATTTGCCCCAGGTGAGAAATGTTTACGCACGGTTGCTCATTAGCTATTTGCCCCCTTCCGTGCAGGGCGGACAGGTGCGCTTGAGCACCATGCCCCGGAAGGCGGAGTTCCAGGTGGAACTGGGCCCCGTGCGGTCTGAACTGGACATCAGCATCGTGGACAGGCTCAACTCCCTGCTGCAGCCACAGAAACTGGTCACCACTGATGCGATGGCTTCTCACATGTACACGTCCTACAACAAACATGTCAGCCTGGTTAGTGCCCGTTCTCCTATATCCTTCTGCATTTGTCAAAATGGTGAAAATACTTTGTTTTGGTGCAATGCTTCTCCTTCATAAGTGGTTGTACCAGTTATTGCGTTAAATTTAACTACAGTGGAAACTAAACTTATTATAACATACAAGAACATTCTGAATATTACTTCCCTGTGTATTATCAAGCATATTTGGGGTAATGTTGTGTGATTACTATGGTAAAGTGGTATGATTACTATGTGTTCTCAGCACAAGGCCTTTGCTGAGGTGTTTCTGGATGACTCCCGCACTCCTGCCCACTGTCATGTATCGGTAATGGTGAACGCCCCTGTGCTGAGCCTGGCCGTACGCTTCCCCATCCCAGACCTGCGCTCCGACCAGGAGAGGGGTCCCTGGTTCAAGAAGTCCCTCCAGAAGGAAGCGCTCCACCTGGAATTCAAGGACCTGGAGCTGAAGACAGAGTTCACCGGCGGGAGCTCTTCAGAGCAGACCAAGATGGAACTGACATTCAAAGAACTCAGCGGTGAGCTCAGTGCCCATCTCATCCCCATTATGTACACACGTCACCCATTCAGTCTACCTCATTGATCCCCCATCTCTAACATCTAGTACATATATTCCTGTTTTAGCCATGGTATTTCAATTGCTTTTACAAGATACACATTAAGATCTAACAACAATAACTACTCTTGCTAGCAGCGAGTCGTGACTTTCAAGCCTTGTTCAGTTATGGGTTTCACAAGCCATGAAGAACTGCCAAGAGCTAATGGAAAACAACCAATCGGTAACGAGCAGCGAAAGTGCCATGGAAGAGAACTGAAAATACACTGTCACTGGACGGAAGTGGAAGTGGAGTAATTTACTGAGCGTTTATTTCTGTCTGCAGATGTCTGTCAAAACAAACCGTTTCTTTCCACTTCAAAAAAAAAAAAAAAAACAAAAAAAAAAAAAGGTATAGTCAGCCAGCTGGTAGGAATAGGCAGTCATTTTGTGTGTTGTTATGGTCAGCACTTTATAATCACCTTACAAGACAGCACTATGCTGTAATATGCACTGATACTGATACATATTTTCCATAAGTACTGTCTAAATGAAAGCCGATGCCAAATACTGGAGAAATATAGGCAGTTTTACATAATGTTGGATTGTTCATTCTGTTACGTGTAACAGATGTACTGTTGTATTTTCCACTACACGTGAGCAGTAAGTAGCTTGCCTTTGATTGTCCCAGTTCAACATGAGGGTGCCATGATGTTCTAGACTAAACATTTTTGATAAGGATATGCCAGTTTAGTGAAGGCTTTTATGATATAATTTTATAATATAATGCATGAATTCCTCCCAAGAAGAGTGCTTTTGAACTCCCTCCTGCAAACCGTTTTATGTCCTGTTCTAATCTCATAGTCCAGCACATTGGCATTTAGATTATTCTTAACATCCTTGATAGCCTACAGCTGCGACTTGCGATCATCTTGATTGTGTTAGTTATTCTCCACGGAATTCACTAAAGCTATGTCCACTAGTTAAGTGATCATTTGAATGTGAGTGGAAGGTTTTGCTTGCGAAATGGGCATGTCAGCCCATTCCTCCTTTCATCCACAAAATGTGAGGCTGCACTGAAGGCTTGTTTGCTCTTCACAGTGCTACAATGTGTGAAATGTATGTTCAAATGCACAAACGGGAGCATCATCTGGGCATTCTGTTGTATACTAAAATTGGTGTTCTTACATAGGGAAGCTCCAGGACGAAAGCTCCCAGCCTGCTGAAAGGTTCCTCAGGGTGTCACATGCCATGGATGGGGATATGACCACGTCAGACAGTGGCAAATTTGATTGGCCGAGGTGAGTTTCCCTCCGCCATGCCTGCCTGCGGCCGTGCGGTGGAGAGCTGGTCCCTAAGCCCCTGTCTGTGCCGTGCAGGGTCGTGCTGAGGGTGAACCCCACGGCCGTACACTCCATCCTGGAGCGGGTGACTGCTGAGGAGGACGAGGAAGCCGGGGGGCACTCCCCTGAGGAAGACGAGGGCGGAGCACATTCCTTGAAGGACGTCTGCGATTTCGGGAAGCCGGATCCCTCGCCTTTCTCCTCACGCAGAGTGATGTATGAGAATGAAGAGGTGAGAAACACTTTATGGTCACCCAAAATCACCCATGTCCATCCATGTTCTACATACCTCATGAAGTGTTACTGTGTGTATCTTGTGTTTGTAAGTGCGTTTTTGTGGAAAAAAGCACTGCTGTCTGGTCAAGGACAGAAAGGACCTTAGAAATGTGTTTAGCAGAATCCGTACATAGAGCTTCAGAAGTGTACTCTTGTTCAAATTCAAAAAGGAATGGAATGTACTCTCACAGGTAAAATATCTAGATAAATAATAGGAATAGGAATACATCTCTCTATATTTAAAAAATCCACCATTTGTGAGGTCTGTAGAGATCATCCCCATTGAGACTATTTATCATATTGACATGGAACTTCCACTGAGGTATTGCTCATCCTTAACCCTCATGTAACAAGTCAACTACCTTAAAACACTACTTCTGCTGCCTGATCTAATGTTGGATACTGCGCCCCTCGCTGTCCCCGTTAGATGGTCATGCCGGGCGATGTAGGCGAGATGACCGAGTTTCAGGAGAAGACCATGAGCAACTCCCGCTACATCCTTGAGCTGGCATTGCCAAATGTGCAGTTGTCGCTGCCAAACAAAGCCTTCTATGAGAAACTGCATAACAGGTACGCTGGGTATCCAGTGGAGAAGCAAAAACGGGACCCTTGACATATTCATGTCAAGTTCATGTCCAGCCATGTAATGTGGGTTTTCTTTCTCTCTTTCCCTCGCCAGGATAAATAATGATCTGTTGCTATGGGAGCCAACTGCTCCTTCCCCAGTGGAGACTGTGGAGAATGTGTCCTATGGGGTGGGGCTGTCAGTAGCCAGCCAGCTCATCAATACCTACAGCAAGGACAGTTTCAGCCAGTTCCGGTCGTCTGCCCCTGAGGGTAAGGGGGTTCCGACTGTCTTTTGGCATCCTCACCAACCCATGACTCTCTTTACACAAACGCTGATTGCGCATGAGCACTTTAACATGCAACTTTCAAAATATTGCAGGAAGTTATGCCTGAGGTTATTTTTCTCAGCTGAGAAAACAGGCTTTGTATTAATTGCTTATAATACTTTGGAATTTAATTTAGCATTCAGTTTCTAGGAGGAAACGGAGGCCTAAAATTCTAAAATGATTGGAAGTGCTCGAGATCGTTTTCATCTGCAAGATGAATGGTTGAGTAAATTAAGCCAACCTCCACTAAAACACATGTTCATACTGTAGTATCTGTGAATTGTTGTTGTAGAGGAGGAGAGTGGGTCCGAGGATGATACCATGCAGTACTACTCCCCGGCAGACTTCGGCCTCAAAACCCGGAGGAAGAAGAAGCTTGAGACCCAGAGCAAGACCTCACAGAGTTTGTTCTCAATCATTCTGAGTGTCGGCCATGGGCTGGTGGCCCTGCAGACCAATGCCAAGGTAACCAGAGTCGCCATGGAGTCCGGACTTTGGTAACCACTGGTTTTTATATTCCATTATGACCTTTATATTATTGTTTTTGCTCTACTCCTTCATAGCAAGAAGATAACACTGTACTGAAAAACAGACATGGAGAGTTCTGGATGGAGGTAGAAAATGGAGTTCTTTTCAGCGTGACACAGTATGAGGGCTATAAGGATCAACACTACCTCTGTCTCCACACCAGTAACCTCTGCCTCTATCATCAAGGTAGGGGTTACCTGCTCAAGCAGTTTTTTTTTGTTTCCACTTTGGATTTGAAACCTAGGATAATTTATTAGTAAATCAGTTGTTAAAAAGGTTATGGCAAATTGCTTCATTTTACAGGGCTGGATACCATAGACTTCTTATGTGTACTCCCATGATTGGACACTCACGGTGGACAGTGCCATTTTAAACAATTCTGGCATGTCTAAATGCTATGTTTGTTTTTGAAGTGAAATGTCTGTCTGCTCATTCATGCGTGCATGTCTGTGTGTTTGTGCGTGTGTGTGCCTCTGTGTGTGTGTGTGCGTGTGTGTGCGTGTGTGCACGTGCACCTGTCTGTTAAGGAGTTGTGGATGGAGATGTGGCTGTGTCAGACATTAAGCTGCCCAGCCAGACTCGCCCTCACTGGCTGGAGCCGGCCATCTACCGCTCAGAAGAGATGTCCCCCGGCAAGGCCTCCCCCTCTGAGGGCATAGGCCTGGAGGCCCACAGCATGCTGTCCGTCGCTGTCAAGATCTGCTCCCAGAGCATGGAGCGCAACGTCAAGGTACGTCCACACGCGCAGTCTTCCAGTGTACTGTTATGGTGGATCACAAAGAAAGGTCATATTGTTCTGTCTTTTGCAGGTATGACTCCTGGCACCTTGTGTGATTCCAGGGACCTGCCTTGTGTGTTGTGCTTTATTAGTGTAATGGCTTATGACAGGATGTGGGCAGTTAAGGAGATGTGTGCTGTGTGTTTATTGGCTGACAGAGCTGTGCCTTTGCCTGTACTTGCAGGAGTTCCTGGTGGCAGTGGGCGTGAGAGGAGCCACTCTGCAGCACCGTGTGGTCCCCTCTAGCCTGGGCTGGTATGACCAGGTAAACTCACTCCCACTGTCTCATATCTGCAGTGCACCTCATTAAGGGGGCAACTAACGCCGCAGGAAACATACAAGATGGCTTTACAAGACTGTTTTGGAATTGTACTACACTCTGAAATGCCAGTTCTGTACCAGTGGCATGTTGATTTTTTCACAATATTTAGATGACGGCCTCACAATTTGTTTTTGTTTGGGCAACAGCTGGTGGATTTTTTGAACGTGTCAGATGAGCCAGTGCTGGGCTACACCCCTCCTGCGTCCGTCACCACTCTCCATCTGCACCTGTGGAGCTGCGCATTGGACTACAGGTACCAACTGTCAAAATGCATACAGTGCTAAGGCATTTGGTACCTTTCCTTTGGCATGTGCTTTTTTCAATTAAGATTCTTTCTAAGTGAGTGAACACAGCTCACAGTCTGTGCACAAAGTCCCCCCCCCCCCCCCCCCGGACCGGATTTAATAAGGATCGCTAATTGGCATCAGGGACACAAAAATGGCATCCTGAGCTTGTGAGGGAACAATTGGAGGTCTTAGTAACTCAGCTTTGCAAATAGCGCACTGTTCTTACAGATGATGTCCGTATTGTTGAGAAAGCCGATGTAGAAAAAAACTAAAATGCACTAATGAGATGCTATTACACTAGTTTATGATTACTGATTATTGGTTAAACAAAACGTAATTTTATAGCTACAAAATGAGAGTAGCATATAAAAGACTGTAATACACTGCCTGGCCAAAAAAAAAGTCGCTGTTGCACCCGTCATGCATAGTGCCCACTGTACAAGCCTCTGGAGGCAGTGTCATGATCTGGGGTTGCTTCAATTGGTCAGGTCTAGGCTCAGCAATGTTATGCAGCAATAAAATGAAGTCAGCTGAGTGCCTGAATGTACTGAATGACCAGGTTATCCCATCAATGGGCATATTCCAGGACGACAATGCCAAGATTCATCGGGCTCAAATTGTGAAAGAGTAGTTCAGGGAGCATGAGGAATCATTTTCACACATGAATTGGCCACCAGAGTCCTGACCTTAACCCCATTGAAAGTCTTTGGGATGTGCTTCACGGAGTGGTTCGACTTTCCCGTCGTCAATACAAGATCTCGGCCAAAAATGTATGCATGTCTGGACGGAAATAAATGTTGTGACGTTGCATAAGGTTGTCGAAACAATGCCACGACGAATGCGCGCCGTAATCAAAGCTAAAGGCGGTCCAACAAAATATTACAGTGTGCGACTTTTTTTTTGGCCGGGCAGTGTATAACTTCCATTTACAATCAATTTAGTATTGAAATGATTCAATAAATGTAATTACATTTTCTATAATTATTACATAAAACATACTGTAATTTTAAATTTGGTGCTTTTTAATGTTACTTGCCGATTTCAGGTTGACTTCCATTCCCGATGAATTCTGTAGAGCTGCTTTAGACACATCAAAAATGATACATGTTGAGAACCCTTTCCTGCCGTAGCTGTACCCTAAGCTGTACCCTACAGTTTCTCCAAACACCAAAAACTGCTGCCATGCTGGTGTGCTTGATTGAGTTTACATCTGCTTTCACTGAGTCTTAAATAGTGAATGCAATAAATGGAGGCCACAACCATTACCAGCCTTAATAAATCACATCTGAGAGCTCAGAAGTATATTCTTTTCATTGCATTTCACCCTTTCGACCACTGCAAAGGGTACTTCTTGTCGAAATGTTGGGATTCTACAGGTGGTAATTCTGGTGCCATAAAGCCTTGATAAATCCACCCTTATGTGATTTAATGTCCCTGCCACTATATGTTACATAGCTGTGACCTTAGCTGATGCAGATTCCAGGCAAGATTTTTAAATCCCAACTGAAAACTCATCTTTATCCCTGGCTTTTGAGTGACATATGGTCCTTTATGTTTTGCTGTATTGTTCTCTGTATGGTGTTTTGCCCTTAGTATTGTACGCTGTCATTCATGTCCACTCTTCATTTATTTATACATTGAAATTCTACAGGTCGACGTCAGTCATTGTTTAATGTGCTTTATATAAATAACGTTGACTTGACTTTCATGGTGAACGGCATCTCTCCTCTCCCTGTGCGCAGGCCTCTGTACCTGCCAATCAGGTCTCTGCTGACGGTGGAGACCTTCAGCATTTCCAGCAGTGTCTCACTAGACCATTCCTCCTCCACTCTCAGGTAGGAACTGCAGACGTTTCAGTGACACGGCCATATAGCTCCAGGGATGAGATTGCTGAACGTTCCAGCAGTCTCAGCCCTCCCCTTTAGTCTCAATCCCATAATCCTTTTACGTTCTGTATTCATTTGTGTATTTGACAGGGACAATGCACAATAAATATATTGCACCAGATATAGCTAAAAGCTCATTTCTGTGGTCCCTGGGAAAGTGTACTAGTATATTGATTCCTGTAGGTAATTATGGAAAGATAAAAGCTGTCATAAATTTATCTTTTAGGATAATTTTGGATGAAGCAGCATTGTTTTTGTCTGACAAGTGCAACGCGGTATCTGTGAACCTAAACCGAGGTAAGGCCATCACATGAATATGATGCATGAGAGACCATAGAACTTAACATTTACAGTGTGAAGTTACTTAGAGCCTTCAATCTTAGAGCTTTGTCCTGTATATTCTGTACCACAGATTATGTGCAGGTAGTGGACATGGGAATGCTGGAGCTGAGGATCACAGCTGTCAAACCAGGAGCAGATGGGGCACGGGTACGTGCTGCCAAATGCTGATCATAAATGTGCCACATTAATCTTATTTGGAGTTCAAGTTACTCTCATCTGATTGTGTTCATTGCTTTGGCTCATAGACTGAGCCCAGGTTTGAGCTGCGATGCTCCAGTGATGTCATCCACATCAGGACATGCTCAGACTCCTGCGCTGCGCTAATGAACCTCATCCAGTACATCGCCAGCTATGGGGATCTGCTGCCCCCACCTGGCCCGGAGGTCAAGAGCACCAGCTCCAAACAGAGAGCCAAGGTCAGTCCAGTCTCTGATGTCATATCGGGGCTCTCCTTCTGCCTTTGTGTGCTTACACTGCATTCTGTGGATTGTAGAGCAGTATGTACATTCAGCTGTGGTGGCGGCCTAATGGGAGAACGATTAATTGGATTTATTTGGTCCGTTCCACTTGTACAGCCGTCTCCCTCCTGTGTCTCTTTGCAGCCTGAGACCGCCAGCAGGCCCCCTTCCCAGATTCCTCTGCTTCCAGAGGCCGAGCAGCAGATGCTGCAGGACCTGATGAGCGAGGCCATGGAGGAGACGGACAGCCAGCAGGCCCTGTCACCGCAGCCCAACGGTGCGATCATGACAACGCTGTCAGCTGTATATAGAGAGGCAGAGAATCTACCTTTCTCCCAGTGGTGGTCCTGAGTGTTTTTCATGAGTGGCAATTACAATTATCTTTATGTACAATAATTTGAGTGACCATAATTATGTAATTATTATAGTAAATTAGAATTTCAGTTATTTAATTGATAATTATTCTGTGGAATTTGGTGGTTCTCAAGGGGAGAACCACCAAATGACCCTCTCTTCTCTCTGCTAAGATTTGTACAACTGCAGCCTCTTTCTCTGTCGGTGTATGTAACACTGAGTATTGCTACTCATTTATGAAGTGATTTCCTTGGTGGCCTAGCAATGACTTGAACTGTGCTTGTCTCTCTCTCTTTCTATCTGTCTCTATCTCTCTCTCTCTCCCTCCATTTTTGTAGGACTTCACCAGGAGCTGAGGCACGACCTGGAGCCTCCACGCTCCGACCTCTTCCTGTTCCCGGACGAAAGCGGGAACCTCTCCCAGGAGCCCAGCCCCACCTTCCCCACGTACCACACGCCCCTCATCTACACCGCCACCTCGGCCCCCGCCCACGAGAACGACGACTTCTGCATCCTGGAGACCCCGGGCTCTGGAGTTGCTGTAAGGCAGACGCTACCCTGCACCCACAGCAGCTTCTCATCTAGACCAGTCATCGCCATGCTAGCTTTTGTTTTGTGTGTACTGTGAGTAACCCTACATACAGCTGTGGGAGCTGAAGAGAATGCCTTTGCCTTTGTCTCTGGTTCAGGATCGTGATGAAGAGCCAGTGGTAAACAAACTAACTCCGGAATCCATCCAGATTAAAGACAACCACTTCAGCCTGCCGCTGGGCCCCGCAGACTCCAACAGGGGCCCCCTCAACTTCCCCGTCCCGGAGGTGCGCTACCTCGTTAAGGAGATCTCCATCGTCTGGCACCTCTACGGGGGGAAGGACTTTGGGTGTGGAACTTTCATCTCCTCCCCTGCCAGGAGCCGTGGGTGAGTATGTCCACAGGGTATACGCTCGTCTGCCTCTGCCTGGGACTAAGAAATTATCTGTTTTTTTTTTTTGTTTAAAAATATTGGGATTACGATTCTGAATTGAGTTAAATGTATTACAATTATGCCAGTTGGATCCAGTATGGATTTTATCCAGTTCAAAAGTAACAACATTTTTGTGAGAATATCATAAATAGTCATCCTATGGTGTGTTTGTGTGTATGAGTGAGAGAGAGACACTGTATGTGCATTTGTGTTTGTCTGACTTCATTTGCTTCTCATCTCAGCTGCACCCCTCACAGCTCCCCGGCTCAGACGCCCGTGAGGCAGGGCAGGCTGAGCGGGCGGTCTGTGGGCGGGCGAGGGAGAAACCCGGACGTTCTGATGGAGATCCAGCTCACCAAGGTACAGTAACGCCCCCTTGAACCTGTGTTCATCTTAAGCATCTTACCCCCATGCTGCGTTTCATTGACACACATCCACTCTGTATAATAGCATCGTACTCTCATGCTGCGTTTCATTGACACACATCCACTCTGTATAATAGCATCGTACTCTCATGCTGCGTTTCATTGACACACATCCACTCTGTATAATAGCATCTTACTCCCATGCTGCGTTTCATTGACACAAATCCACTCTGTATAATAGCATCGTACTCTCATGCTGCGTTTCATTGACACACATCCACTCTGTATAATAGCATCGTACTCTCATGCTGCGTTTCATTGACACACATCCACTCTGTATAATAGCATCTTACTCCCATGCTGCGTTTCATTGACACACATCCACTCTGTATAATAGCATCGTACTCTCATGCTGCGTTTCATTGACACACATCCACTCTGTATAATAGCATCGTACTCTCATGCTGCGTTTCATTGACACACATCCACTCTGTATAATAGCATCGTACTCTCATGCTGCGTTTCATTGACACACATCCACTCTGTATAATAGCATCGTACTCTCATGCTGCATTTCATTGACACATATCCACTCTGTATAATAGCATCTTACTCCCATGCTGTGTTTCATTGACACACATCCACTCTGTATAATAGCATCTTACTCCCATGCTGCGTTTCATTGACACACATCCACTCTGTATAATAGCATCTTACTCCCATGCTGAGTTTCATTGAGACACATCCACTGTGTATAATAGCATCTTACTCCCATGCTGCGTTTCATTGACACACATCCACTCTGTATAATAGCATCTTACTCCCATGCTGAGTTTCATTGAGACACATTATAATAGCATTTTACTCCCATGCTGCGTTTCATTGACACACATCCACTCTGTATAATAGCATCTTACTCCCATGCTGAGTTTCATTGAGACACATCCACTCTGTATAATAGCATTTTACTCCCATGCTGCGTTTCATTGACACACATCCACTCTGTATAATAGCATCTTACTCCCATGCTGCGTTTCATTGACACACATCCACTGTGGATAAAGTTATTTGATGGAAAATGTGGGGAAACCCCAGGCTTTTTGGCCTACCGTTTGACTGTATTGTGTACTTGGCTTTACTTGAGCAGGCACTCTGAGGGAGCTTTTTGAAAACGGGACCCTTTCCTCTTCTAGGTGAAGTTCCAGCACGAGGTGTACCCGCACGCCCCGGCGGACTCGGGCTCCACGGAGCTGCCCGTGTCCCGCCAGGTCTTCACCGTCCAGGACCTGGAGATCCGCGACCGGCTGGCCACTTCCCAGATGAACAAGTTCCTTTACCTCTACTCTAGCAAGGAGATGCCACGCAAGGCCCACTCCAACATGGTGAGAGGGAGGACCCACCCTCTTCATTTGCATGTGGTTGTCATGGCACCGAGCAGTTGCTAAGGCTGTCCCTTTTCTTCCCGGCAGCTGACGGTGAAGGCGGTGCACATGTGCCCGGAGGCGGGCCACGCCCCTCAGGAGTGCTGCCTTCGTGTCTCGCTCATGCCGCTCCGCCTCAACATTGATCAGGTGACGCAGGGGGAAAGAAAGCAACACTGTTGCATCACTCCACCAGTTAGCTACTCAAATTTATGATCGATGCATTCATTTTTAATAATATCTTGATCGGCTCAAAGGCAGCAAATGGCAAAATGTTTTGCTCGTAAACAGGTAGTCAGTCCAGTATCAATACATGAACAAGCTGTGCCTTGAGTCTTGAGTTCCAAGTTTTCGCTCCATTGTACTTGTACATGTCACTCTGTAATGCTGTGATCAGAACAGCTTGCTTCCCTTTGGATCAACATCAACAGGGTCAATCCGGAAAGTCCTTGTGTTTATTTAAACCAGCGTCTCTCTACCCACAGGATGCTCTGTTTTTCTTGAAGGATTTCTTTGCCAGTCTTGCTGCTGATGTTGAACTGTTCGCTCCGCCGGACCAGGAAGGTAAATCTGCTCATATAGAGTGATGTCCACCCGGGTTGTACAGTGGTGTTCAGAGAAATAGCAGTACAACATCAGTAACCTGATGAACCACTGTTATTAGTAGTAGTGATATTTCTGCATGGCAAACAATTAAATTAAACTCCACACTGCTATTATTTTGAACACGCCCCTTTCAATTTATTACTACATCTACAATTAAATTATTTGCCATGCAGAAATATCACTACTATTAATAACAGTGGTTCATCAGGTTACTGATGTTGTACTGCTATATTTTTTTGAACACCACTGTATAAGCAAACGGGGAATACATTTGCCTGATCTTAAAACCGATCAAATGCCTTTGGATTACAATTTTTCTCTTTTTTTTCTGGAACTGTCCAGGCCCAGTCAAACAATCATTAAAACCCTTTTAAAAAGCAGAATCAGTCTGCATAAAACTGTTTTTTCATTATTTATAGTATTTCTATATATAAAATTGTCAGTAGAACGTGAACCTTGCCGGTAAATTATTTTGATCTATTTCAGAGTTTATTCTAAACTAAAGTGGTACAGTGCATTCTACCAAAACGTCAGGTTTGGTGGTTCAAGAGTGGACTTTCCAAAAATGAGATCAGAGAAGGCCAAGTGATTACAGAGCAGAAAGTCAACAGACCATAGCGTACATGAATTATGTGCCCCGGTCCTGGGAAGACAGCACAGGCAATCTTGTGTGAAGTCGGGCTCCGAATGCTTACATAGGTTCAAAGCTTGCACGGCCAGATGATGCTTTGATTGCTTCACTTTGCTGGGCTTAGACAGTCCCAAGTCATCAGTGATGTTTTCCATACTGCCCCCCACTACTGCCAGTTGGCTTTGTCCGCTGCTACGCCATCTTGGTTCAAATTCTGTTCCACTGATGTGATTGCTGTCCTACTAGGATAAATATCCACAAATTGCTTTCGGCCAACCCCAATCTCCGGGAGAACACTTTCTCAATGTGTTTATGGTATGGGGACCCCCGGTGCAAAAATACCAGCTATTGTAGAAAGGTTGTCTCGGGTTAGTCTTGGTTTGGGAACAGTGTGAAAGTCCTGTTGAAGCAGCCCCAAGGCGTGACTGCAATAGTAGTTTTTATTGTAGTGCTGTGCGTTTCAGTGAAAAAGCCCCCCGCCCCAGACCTCTCCTGCAGCTTCCCCAAACACGGGGGCGGCGCCCAGGACCCAGCGCCCATCATCTCTGTGCCAGGCCAGACGCGGCCCAGTCAGAACGGCGTGACCCTGTCGGGAAGTACCGATGCGATGGATCCGGAAGCCTCCGCGGCGTCCTTCACCGACCAGCCCATTTTCTTCAGGTGAAACGCCTCATACCTGCGTAGACCTATGCAGCCAGAGTTAATGCTGATCCATGCCCATGAATGTGATGCGTGACCAGATTTTCTTTGTTTCACTTTGTCTTTGTGTCTCATTCACAGTATTTTGCTGCTCTCAGGCTATGTTAAAACAATAGATGCCAAGAACTACAAATGCATATTAAAAGAACCTGCATATTAAACTACAAATGCATATTAAAAGAACCTGCATATTAAACTACAAATGCATATTAAAAGAACCTGCATATTAAACTACAAATGCATATTAAAAGAACCTGCATATTAAACTACAAATGCATATTAAAAGAACCTGAGAGCCAAAAGCATGTAATCATGGTGGCACATTACATTGGCAGGATGGAACTGGGTATTATTCATTATAGTTGTTTGACTTTTTCTTTTCTATGACTGACTCATAGTACTGGACTCATTCGTACTGGGCGATGGATGACATGAATTTGTGACAGGCGCGATGTGTAAATGCTCTTTTTTTTTGTGTTTCAGAGAGTTTCGTTTTACGTCGGAGGTGCCCATTCGTTTGGATTACCACGGGAAACACGTCTCAATGGAGCAGGTGTGTTGTCAAATGGAAATACGAGGGGGAAAATTGTGAGCTTACACAATTGCTGCTGTCTGATTTAATTCTTATGGAAACTCTTACCTGTTGTCGGTGTGTACTTCTGTCCTTAGTCTGAGAACGTTCATCCCGGACATTAATTTTCCCCCCTCAGTAAAACCTGGGGTGCGTCCCAATTTTCTTCACTCCCCACCTCCTTTCCTCCACTCCCCCATTACCACTCCTCTCCTACCCGGAAGTGTGCAAAACTGTCTGAACGTTTCAAGTACAAGTATTTGCATGTACAGTATACAATGTACCTGGCATTGCGGTTTGCGTTGAGACATTAATTCATATGTAACCATTAATACGTAATTAAGATGTAATCAGCAACATTAGTTTAAAAGGCAAAGATCCGTTTCCAGGGCACGGAGGAGAGGAGGTGGTAGTGGAGGAAAGGAGGGTGCATTTTTCAAGTATTGGGACACACCCCTTACTTCCCCTAGCCTGTCACAAATGGCAGACACATTCTGTTGCTCTGATGACACATTCTGAACAGTGACTGAGGAAGGGTAGAGCAAAAGTAGCGGATAGGTGTGTGCTTCGGCTGGAAGCAGAAGTGTAAACGGACGTGCTCCCGTTTGTGCTGGACATAGGGCACGTTTGCTGGCATCGTGATCGGACTGACCCAGCTGAACTGCTCCGAGCTCAAACTGAGGCGGCTCTGCTACAGACAAGGGTACGTTTGTTCCTCTGCCGTTGGCCGACCTGCCTGGCACAAATTGCCTGCCTGCCAATAGATCCTCTATTCTGTCTTCTCTACTCCATTCTTCCCCGCTCCTCTTAAGTCAGAAATATTTGTCTGTAATGGTTTGGATAAGTATGTACAATTGTTTGACTTAGCTGTTTATTTATCATTGATATACATTTATAAACAAATAAATAAATATCCATAATTTTGTGTTACAACATCTATTTTAAACCTTCAGTTGTAAGTTTAAGTTGGTTGTTGTATCGTTTGTGGTGTACAGAATGACAATAATATTACACAAGTTACATTGATGTGATGGTAATAGTTTATGCATATGTATAAATCATGGGGTGCTGTTTTTCAGTCTAACTTGGTCTTTATTGCTTCATTGAAATATGTACAGTATAGAGTATAGTTCAGCACGTATAGTGTCACGTGTATATTGAAGCAGAAAAAGGAGGTTATACATATTAGGAAAGCCATACTAATCATGTTACTAACATCAGCTTTTTCAGGACTGGGAGTCTTGGTAACACTGAAGCCTTTGTTATTTATTCTCATAACCCATTAGACCCCAGGTATTATCATCCTGGTGTTAACCCTGAGCTGAAAGACAGGATTTTCTGTTTTCTTCCAGACTGCTGGGGGTGGATAAGCTCTTCTCATATGCAATAAGTGAGTGGCTGAATGACATCAAGAAGAACCAGCTGCCAGGACTTCTGGGTGGAGTGGGGCCCATACACTCTCTGGTGCAACTGGGTGAGCTGTAGATTAACTAACACTCACATTGTCCAAATATGTTCAAGAGTCCATCCTTAGTGCTGCATAGGCATTCCTAACATTTGTTGTTCTCCTTTGTGTCTTGAGTGGAGGCAACTGTTGTAACAATGGTGTTCCCTCTGCCATTCAGTCACGGACTATCTCGCTCAATGAGTGATATTGTATTTGAGAGCGATCCTGATCAGTTTTTGTTTTGTAAAAAAATAGACAAAAATCTTTGCTGACAGTGGTCATTTTCCCGTGGTGGTGGTTAATCCATCTAGCAATAGGAATACATTGAGTAGCAAAGACGAACCAACCGAGTGACGTCACAACCTTGCTTGTTCCAAGATGGCTGCGCCCTTCTGCAAAAAAAAAAAAAAAAAAAAAAAAAAATAGGGGGAAATTTTGTTTTATTTTTCTAACAAATACCTGTTGATTCCAGATTTGAATGCAGGGCCATATCCTGTCTAGTGTATCCTACCTATGGAATGCTCCACGTTTAAATGGCTCATATGCTATTAGTGTTGGATATGTAGCTGCTGCTCATGCTGCTCACGCTGCTCTTCAGTTCAGGGATTCCGGGACCTGGTCTGGCTGCCTATCGAACAGTACCGCAAGGACGGGCGAATCGTACGGGGGTTCCAACGCGGGGCCGCCTCCTTTGGCACGTCCACAGCCATGGCCGCGCTGGAACTAACCAACCGAATGGTGCGGACCATACAGGTAATGGGCAGGACGTCGCTTTGCACACCTATTCGGTACCGAACAATGTAGACCGTGCCAGGGATTGGCCTTTAATCAGTCTCAGCCTGCTGCGAATACGGTTGGCTTGTGATCCGGTTGGGTGTATCGCCTACCCAGAGAAGTGAAAGGCATACTGAATGTGAGCATTAAGTTGTGTGCCCCTGCCGTCTGTAGGCCGCAGCAGAGACCGCCTATGACATGGTATCGCCAGGACCTGATGAGAGTGACCTGAAGAAAATAAAGCGTTTTTCTCATTACCGATTGGCTCACCAGCCGGTGGACCTCCGAGAGGGAGTGGCCAAAGCGTACAGTGTTGTTAAAGAGGTATTTACATCAGTGTGATCTCAGCAGCCTAATCTCATTTAACTTTCCTCTACTGGTTAAAATAAAGTTTAGCTGAAGACTTGCGTAACTGAACTTACTCTAAAAATTGAGGTGAAAAGTAAAATGCTTAGATTGCTTTGTTGAAGAGCCATTAAGGACAGCATTAAGAGTGCTCCTCATTTCTGCACGCAGGGAATAGCGGACACGGCACTGACCATCTATGACACGGCAACGCGGGAGCACGAGCAGCGCGGGGTGACGGGGGCTGTGGGCGGGGTCCTGCGGCAGTTACCCCCGGCGGTAGTCAAGCCACTCATTGTGGCCACAGAGGCCACTTCCAACGTGCTAGGCGGCATGAGGAACCAGATCCACCCCGATGCTCGCCAGGAGGAGTCCCAGAAATGGCGGTTGGGAGAGGAGTGATTCACTGCCTCCTCCCATTGTTTTACGGCAATGCTAAATAGCCAATCGGAAGCCTCCTGATATCATTTCATCACCAGGAGTCACGGAAGTCTCTTCCATTTTCCTGGGTGACGCCACCCCCCCCCTCACTCAAACAAGTGCATCTGTCTGACTCAACCTGGTGTACCTAGCTCTACTTTGTACCACACTCACTAACAGCTGCAATGGTAGCATAAGCATAATATTGAAGTCAGTGCTGGTGTACATAAGTCAAATGCTTCTCATAGACTTCCGCCTTCATAAGTTGGTGTGGTCTCACTAACTTGTGATCCCCCCCTTTCCACAATCCACTGCAGTGCCTTCCTTGAGGTGGTGTACTGCATTCTGCTGCAAGTGGTCTGTAAGTAAAGCAGGCTCAGAGACGGGAAATGTCAAGTGTCCACGGCTTATACTATCCCTGTGCCATTTGTCCCTTGCAGCAAATAATTATCCTTTCATTTAAATAATAGGACTGGCTTCAGCCAGTGAATGCAAGTACAAGGTCACTCATCATTGTCGATGGTTCAGGTCTCAGTTACCCCTGCTGCCACCAAGGTTTCTCTTTGTTTCTTCCCATATGTTAGGAATTTTTTTTGGTAGGAAAATTGTTTCAAAAATGTATCCTCCTACACACTCAGCCGAGCATTGAAGGGAGGCTGGTGGTTTGTGGGAGTTTCTCTGTGTTTTTAACAGCTTTTGTAAAAACGGCATTGTTGTGAATGCAAGAACAACCTGGCATTTGTATCCCCTGTGATAGCCATGTGGTTACATATTCTCATGTAGCATCTCATACTGTTTGGGCTCAAATGAATGCAGCTAATTTGCATAGAATATTTGCATAGGATATATTGCAGTTTTCTTTTTTAATTCTGTATTTTTCTCAGAGTACACATTATAAGAGAGCTCTATCCCATTCCTGGTCTGTAATGCTGGACTTTGATTTATACTCATAAAAACTTCTTTTTCCCCCCCCTGCCATAGGATGGGGAAAACTGTTTGGTTAGGCAACCTTGCAGGTTCTTGTATGATTTTGTCATAGAGTTTGATGTTCAGCCATTCTCGGGGGGCCGTTTTGCAGTCTAGAGCAGGGGTAGGCAACCCTGGTCCTGGAGTCCCGGAGACGGTCCTGGTTTTTGCTCCATCCAAACCTATAACTACATTACTGGATTTGTTTTAATTAATTAGGTTTAATGAATGCAGGTGACCACGTGCTGGAGGCACTCAGCATTTTAACCAGTCAGAATATTCAGGCTCAGACTTTTAATCATCCATCAAACTCCTGTGATCAAGCTCAGATGGAACAAAAACCAGAAATGGCACCGGCACTCCAGGACCAGGGTTGCCTACCCCTGTTATAGAGGCTCGTCTCAATGCTGGTGTGTGTGCTGTCAATGACAAAGGAGTGTTACAATGACTGGTCTTACTGAAACGTGCATTTCATTGTTAATTTTCATTTTTTGTTCCTTTTAATTTCTCCAGAATGGGACAATTCTCGCACTAATAGTGATGTGTTTTATTTTTTAGTCATTGATATTTTCATTTTGGCTGCTGGCCAGTAAACATTGATTGAATGAATGTTTATTTGAAATTGATGAAACATTAAATATTGATTTTTTTAGCATTGTTTAAAAGGGGAAGGACATTTGTTAAATACTCTGACACATGTTGATGTAAATTGCTTTCAAATGTTATTAGTGCAATATCAATGCTTAAATGTGTTATTTCCCCCCTTTTATTCTCAGACTCACATCTAGATTATACAGCTATTACTGCCTGATGTATAACCAGAAGTCTTAATTATCATGCGTTCTTTGCTTTGTTTAGCTTTTTTAGTTTGTGAGGGGCTAACTAAGTTTCCCTTGTTTAATTTTTACACTACTTAATTTGATTGGACTGGGATAAGACGTTTGCCCCTGTATATTTGTTCATATGTCCTGTGTAATAGGAGTGATATTTGTGAGCATTTTAGGGAATATTATATTGCTTGTATATATTGTAGTTGGTGTACAGACTGGATAAGGTTAATTTGTGCAAATTATATTAAAGCATGTGATATCCATAAAAGGGAAATAAACTATTTAAATTCTCTCAATATTATCAACAAAGCTTTGATGAGTTATCTTGCCTGCTGCTAAAAGGTTGTGTCATTTTTATACAGTCTACGTGTTCACACTTGAGAAAGGCATGAGTGACCACGGAGATCATGTGTCAACAGCAAGTTCTATGGTCACCAGCATCCAAGCTGTTGTTACGTAAGGATGGGAGGGAAACTGTCGAAGTGTGCTTCTCCCTCCCGAAGAGTAGGCCATAATATTAACCAGGGCCGCTGGCAGGATACCTAATAGATAACTTTGCTCGGTATGCAGTGCTGTGGAAAAACTTAGCATCTTGCAATTGGGTGTGTTTAGTGAAGTTTTATTTATATACATTTGACGTTTTGTTCGTTTTTTTTTTTTGTTATACTTAGCAAGCATAGCAAGATTTCCTGTGTTACGGTCCGAAAGGCCTACACCAAGATGTAGCACGCTGCCTATATGGGTATTTTAATATTTGGCATACACACGTCTTTGGGATTTGTGTAGGCCTAAAGGTGTCACAGAAAGAAAATTATAGACGAGATGAAGATGAAGATAGGTTACTTGAACAAATGTAGGAAAGTGGGCAGATTTGCTTGGGGATATGGCTTTAGTTTTGGTGAAAAGCATTGAAATTTAACAGATGACTGCAAAGTTAGTGCTAATTTTCTACACATTTCTAGAACTCGGCATTTTTTAACAGATGTGGGTGCTAGCATGGCCTAAATTAATGGTTATGCTGGTAACCAGCATGCTTGACACAGCTGGTCTGGCATGACCAAGTTGGTCCACCAGCACAACCATCACAACACCAACTTGACTAAACTGGTCTAACGGGGGTTTACTGAGTTAGCTGGAAATGAGTAAAACCTGGAACCCTCCCAAAATGTAATTTGGGATTAAATAAAGCTGTTCTGGGGTTTACTCAGTGCAGAGTATCCAGCTAACTCAGTAACCCTGCTTCGTACTATACCCCCAGCACAGCTATTTTATTATCAGATGGACCAGCATAAAATCACTGCACAGCTCGGACCATATGGACCAGCATTTATTATAATATATATATTTTTATATTCTGTGTTGAAGTGGTATGGATTCGATCTGTTTGGCCACTCGCCATTCCAGAGGTTAGCTGCCATCTTGACTATGTATGCTACCTATTTTCAAAGAGACTGCTACCATCGCAACCTGTTCGAACATCCAAGTTCATCGTAGTAGTACTACTACTACGGTCTCTGGTACAAATACATTGGTGTTGCTAAGCGATATATTGCAGGCCAATTTAAGTTGATCTGACGCGGATTCATTTGCATAAAATGTATTTTTAAGCAACGCAATGTGTATTGACCTTAAAGCTCAGATTTACAGTAATCTGCACCATTTTAGTACCATAGCGGTTTTTTTATTTTTTTATTACTGTAGCGTTGTTGCACCAAAGCCGCAAGACTTGCTTTACGCTCCATCGTCAAATTCCGCCCACTTTCGTTTCGTTACGGAAGTAGCCAACGTTAGCTTGCAGATAACTACTCGGGGTCGTCACAGAACGGGGTGGGTCGTTGTACCATGGGTTGTACACTATTTTTATACAGTCTATGGTTGTACACTGTTCCCGTTCGTTATCAGTTTATACTGGTGTTTGTGTAGCGTTAGCTTTGCGTAGTGTCTTGAGTGCAGCTATTGCGTGTGTCGAATCCCGATTTCCTCTCATTGCTTCTGGATAGTGTTTCCAGATATTGAGCGCTTCGGCCACGATAATCATCGTCAGAACATTAACCCAGGTAAGCATGTGCAGTACATCAGTGCCTATGATCAGTACATCCGTACCTACGATCAGTACACGAGGATATCGTAATTCATACCCGCGTTGTCTATTTCCGGTATTTAAACTAGTGGGAAGCGTGCACGAGCACCTCGAGACAACAAAAGTTGACGGTACCGCTTTTCCGTTAGCAAAACGGCTGAAGTTTTTTTGTGACGTCAGAATCTTATGCTGGCTATGTTAACTTGCGTAGATAAATAGATGCCCTTGCAAGCTTTGTTAGCTCAGCTGTAATCGCCCGTCAAAAAATATCTGAATTGACGTAACTTAGTGTCGGTTAGCTAGCTGCCCCAGACCCAGATTTGACTTTAGGGAAGCTGACATCATTAGCTAACAAAAACACACAGTAACAATGTGCATTCAAGCAGTTTGTTTGCAATCAAACAATATAACGTTAGCTACGTTACCTCATTCAATTTCACATTTGCAACATCGCTGTTGATTTGTAACTATGAAGTATTTAATTGTAGCTAGGATAGCCTACGATATGAGGATGTTTTGGGTTTTTACATTTTTAATGTAACGTTAGCTTCGCGAACAATGACTAATTTATAGTAATTTAACGTTATATAGTAAATTTATAAGTAACTTAACGTTAAATCAATAATACTGTAAACAATCACGAAGAGGGGAGAAACCGACAGAAACAACGGAAACACATAAAGCCAAAGGCGTGTGCGAGAAAGAGAGAGCGTTTATTCGACCAGTAGCTAAAGACCTGTCCTGTAGTGGGAGCGTATCTATGTTCCCAGGGTCCTATGTTCCCCAGTTCAATATTTCAAGTTAAAATATTATCCAGTTTATAACCCTAACCCACAATAGCCCATGTCATATTAAGCGAATACAGAGCTGGGAAACATCTTTTTCAGTTATAGAGCTGGGGAACATAGGACCCTTTGTCATATTCCCTATGGCTATGTGCCATATAAATATGGGGAACATAGGACCCTGGGAACATAGGAATGACCCCCCTGTGGGAGGGTAGCTTGTTAGGCAACTAGCAAGCGCTAGCTTGGACTTGTTGAGAACGCCAGTTTAGCCTACATGGTTACGCAAATGTCCAATTTTGGTACGTTTGTTTGTAGGGACAGCAGCCAACTTTCTTTGAACTGATTGAACAGTATTCAGGCGTGACAGTGATGATGGAAAATTTGGAACCAACTTCGGAACTTCAGTCCAGATTGTCCTCCCTTTCTGTGTCATCTTTTCCTGGTATAACGTCGAAGAATTGCCCAGCTAACGCTCAAGATGGGTAAGTTCAGTAACATAACGTTAATTGTTTATGCCTTTAGCCGATGGTGGCGGCGGACGTCAGGTTTTTATGGAATATGTTCCAACATCTATTTCTTCAAATGTCGAACACGGTAAAATTGCACCTATCGTGTATGCTGGATTGTTGTAAAGCTGTGGCGTTCATTTTCCTAAATATGCCATTTTATCTATTTTGCGATGTAAGAGCACACATATGTGATTAGAACATTCTAATGCTAAGGTAGCAAATCACGACAATAGTTATTCTATTATATTATATTATACTAGTGAAAGCAATGGAGTTATAGAACACTGAATTAGAATTCTGGAGAAAAAAAACATTCCAGAAAACCTACTCTTCAAAGGGTTAATGTTTTACAAAAGCGCGTAGCTAGTCAATTTAATGTTGTTTTAATGCCAAATGTTGATCTGCAGTTATACAATGTATCGTGTGGCTAAAACATCTAAATCATTTTCCTGTTCTGTGCCTTTATTTCCAACATGATCTTCCAGAAATCTGATCCGCGCCACTTCTTGGTTTCTAAGCAATTGCACTGATATGCAAATTAAGCTTTAATGTGATTTTGAGATAAGGTGTGCACAAAGCTTAGTGTTCCTCCGTTTTCTTGTGTTTGCTGAAAGGCTTCAGAGCACAGACCTGTCCCAGCATCCACAAGACACTGCCAGCCTTCCCCAGATTGATGACGGTAAAGGGCTACCACAGCCCACAAAGGTAAACCAGGATACACCAAGCCTTTTCTGCTGATGTTCTCTGGCATTGTTTTGGTAGGTCGGTCAAAACCGCCTTTCCCCTGCCAAATCATTGCCCCTTTACAACAACATGCACCAGTTGTACTGACTAGCAGTACTAAAATAAGTAAAAGAAGCATTGAGGGCCCACAGAATTCGTTTTTTTTGTTTGTTTTTTTTGTTTTTTTTCCCCCCCCAATTAATTTTTTTAAAGACTAGTGGTTGTTTTGGGTTCAATATATATCTGACTTAGTCAAAGTCTGTGAAATATCCAAGAATAAATATACATTTGACAGGGGTAATTGATGGTTTTGTGGATCAAAGATGTCTTTGTCATCTGAAAAATATATATTGTATACCAGGTGGATTACTATTGGATTTTCAGTGTGGCATGAAAGTGTGATACTACAAGTGCTCCAGCATGGTTTTCTCATCTTTTGCTTTTTTTCTGGGTAGTGTTCTCGGACGTTTACCATATGTAAGATATTTAGTACTTTTAGCAGCCGTCTGCATTAAAAACTCACAACTGTACCTTTCTCTTGATGCTGGTGTTCTGTGCAGCTCTGGGGAGTCTCTCTAATATTAGGTAAGCTGCTAATAGGTCCCCAGACTCTGACAAATGAGAGTATTTATAGCAACAGGACAAAATCCTGTGGGAAGTGACCATGAATCAGCAAGTGATAAAATTCTGTTTGAAGTTTTATTCTTTTCTCCATCAAGGGAGCAGTCCCTGTCCCATCCTAATATTTATGTATTATAAATTTTAACAAAATATCTTCCTTCCTCAGAGAATTGTGATCAGCTTGTGTGTGTGTGTGTGTGTGTGTGTGTGTGTGTGTGTGTGTGTGTGTGTGTGTGTGTGTGTGTGTGTGTGTGTGTGTGTGTGTGTGTGTGTGTGTGTGTGTGTGTGTGTGTCAATTCATTTTTATTTTGTAAAAAAGAAATAGAGTGACCGAGGTGCACACGACCACCTGTTTTCACCTGTTGTACTGAGTGTCAGGCATGTGGCTGTTTTCACCTGTTGTACTGAGTGTCAGGCATGTGGCTGTTTGCAGAGTAACCAGGCTGATCCCTCTGAGCTGGCCATGGATGGGGATTGTGAAATGAATCATACGAATGGGAAGGGGCAGCACCCTGGAGACAGAAAAGGTGAGCTCCCCTCTGTCACAAGGCCTCCTACTACCGCCCTCCCACTCCATATTACCAGTACCTTTTATTAATGTCAATCTCCTTTCAGTTAGAAATATTACTGCTAAAAAGGGCAGAAAGGCAGCTAATTGTATCAGTTGATCAGAGGTTATTCAGTATGGATTTCTGTGTGTTTACATTTTGAGCTGCACCCTGGGCATGAAGTTAACTTTTTCACCCACTGGCAAGAGTGGCTTGTGGATTCAAAAAATCCCCAGCCATTTTCAACATTTTACCAGCCACATTACCTTTTACAATATAACACAACCTGGTTTGTTACCTGCCAAAGTGGCTGCTAGAGTAGAAAATCCTACCTGCGACAATCAAAATTTACCAGCTTTCGGCTGGTGGCGAGTGTTAATTGAATTCCCTGCCACATACTAATGGTCAGTTCCCACAATCTTTGTTTCAGCATCATTGCCCCCACTCAAACCGCCCTCCACTTGGACATCCCTTGAACTGAAAGAGCTAAAGACCAAGCTACGGCAGGAAAAGGACAGCGTGGTGACCATATACAGGGGTGACGTCATGACTGTACACGTTCCCACGGTCCCTGAGGCCAAACAGGTGTGCTGGGAGTTCGCCACCGACGGCTATGACGTTGGCTTCGGCATCTACTTTGACTGGACGCCAGTCACCAACCGGGCTATTACTGTGCAGATCAGTGAGTCCAGTGACGATGAGGACGAGGATGAAGAGCCGGAAGGTCAGTGGGCACCCAGTCACCCTGTTAGTCATGGGAAAATTCAGGCATCCGGGTAACTTGGCCCCAACATCCTTTGCAATGGAGGCGCAGGGGTTAAATCGCAGAATCCATCAATGTCTAATGTCTTTTGTTAGATATTGTAACGTCGTGATATTTGCTAAGTAACTAGGTTTGTTAGCTAAGTAGCTACTTTTGCTGGCTAACATCGTTAGTTGAGGTGCTAGCTTGCTGAGATGACAACAGTTGCAACCTTTAACAGTAATCCACTATATCACACTAATAATTCACCACAGGAAAATTACATTTCAAAGCTTTGTTGCTGTTCTTTATTGTAGATGTCTTTCTTTAGCCTTTGTTGCAAAGTTGTGGCAGTGCTGAACTAAATATAATCTAAATATCTAAATAATTGCCAGAGAGTGCATTAATAAGTGCCGTTACAGCACACTGTGGATTTAAATCAATGAGCTAAGACCAGGGGCAGTAATCTTCACTCCCCAATAATCACTCCTCACCTCCATTCCTATTGGGACGCACCCCTCGCTTTGTTTTTGAAGCTCACTTCCTGGTTTTCAGAGTGTTGCTCACTAGTGCCAGGGCGGTTGGCTCTTTCAGCCCCCATTTTCAATGCAAGTCAATGGTACAAATGTGGTCAAAATACTCAATATTTATTGAGTATAATATATACTCAATAATTTTTTCCCACAAGAACATTTAGTCGCAATAGGTGCTCTTTCTTTGCCTAATGTCTCCCATGTGCCAAGTTATTGTGTCATTTGTACAATATTTTAGTTTTTTTGTGGATTAATCAAGGACCACTAGTCATTGCGCGTCACTTGGCAGGGGCGGCATCTCACATGCTTAGTGAATGACTCGGACCCGGCCCAGACATGACATATAAGGGTCCCTCCTTTTCCCTACTGCGCTGTCTCTGTCTCCAATTTTTACAACAAGGTGGCACAGAAACTGCATTTCCGCAGTTTGAAAATGCTTTTCGCAAGCCTATGGAAAGTTAGTGGGTGTCATCACAGTCGATGTATTTTTTACAGTCTATGATTTAAATCCGCTATTTCTTAACTGTGATAGCAGTAGCCACAAAATAAAAAATGCATAATGATGGCTAGCCAGCTAACAACTGTTACATTCATTTAATTGCTTGTTCTAATGTGCATTTAAATTATTCTTTTCTCAGTAATATTATACTAATAAACATTTACTAGATAGCTTGCCAGCTTTAAATGTGTGTTTATTAATTAGCTAGTAAGCTACTTCAGCAATCGGTCATACCATGCTAATGTCAACCTAGACAGTTTACCCATTGCCTTCTTCATGCATTATTAATATGAGGCAACCATATCAACACAACAGCAGTGATGTGGTTAGCTTGGTGAGCTTGCCAAGTATTGTGTTATTGGATAGCTTGCTAACTCTCGCACAGGTGTGTGTTGCCTGCATAAGGTCACAAAATCATGTTTCCCCTAACACTGCCTGCTCTGACCAGTTTGATCGGCATGCTTGTTTTGTTTACGTGCTCAGTCAAAACTGAAAAGCATGCAACTTCAAATCAGCACGTCAGTCAGCATTGTTGCTATTAGGTGGCTAGAGATAATATAGGCTGTGTGCACTTTTTCAAGTTAATGCAAGCCACATCAGTCCGTCTGTTTCTCTGATGATTATAGGCTATGCTCAGAATATAAAAAATTTGTGCAGGTTTTGTCAATCAACACAGCCAGTTCTCAACTTGAAAATGAATCTAATGCCATGACGAATATATCAGTACCCGCTTTTTAGAAAGCAGCAGGGTTTTTTCTTTTACTTCTGCATTAATGCGACCTTGCGTATGTGTGTGAACCTTTTCCTTGTCTATTGAGCATTAGAGTCATCTTAACATTTAAACTATCTTGAAGACAGTGTATGCATTATTTACTTTGCCTAAAGCTCCCGTGGTTCATTGCAAAGTGTTTGTCTGATGTTTTTGAGATGATAGTGAAACGCTTGATGGGATTTGTTTCACAATGTCAAATTAGAAGATCAGTTTTTCCAACTGGACAGATTTTTAAAAAGATACATTTTATAATGTGAATCCCTAATATATTTGGGCATGAAGTACTTTGTGTAGTTTGGAAGATCTAGTAAAACAATAGTAAACTAGAAAGGTCGCTCGGAGAGCGCATCCCTCCGCCCATGCTGCATGTTGATGCATGTACCGTAAAATCAGGTATACATTGATAAGCAGTTGGAATTAGTTTTGAAGATTTGTTGGGATTATTGAAGTCCTTTTACTACTGACTCTGCAGGGGAAGTTCATACCATGGGCAGACAGAGTATGTATGGGTAAATATTTTCCATGTAAAAATGAAATGAAAACTAGTTAAATATGACAGGACTGACAGCAGTAATCTTGCATGGTGTTTGATCCATTTGTCCTTCTTTGTAGGCTATCAGAGATCATTTAGTAGGCCTAGAGTATAATAAAATCTCAATAGAAGATACATTTTGACAATTAACTGGGAATCAGTTTGAACGGGTGCTACCAGCCTGATCACGTGACCTCACATTCTGTTTCACTCCCATATCAGTCTGGTAGCACCCGTTCAAACTGATTCCCAGTTAATCACAACCGTTTAACTAATATGGGGCAGGGCTAATACGATGATTGTACCCACATGACTAACCCACGTTTCATTGCTCAGATTGGTTGTAGGTCTATCCAATTCCGTGCAGAATAATTTTGGTCTGCAATCGTTGATAAGGTCCCTTGGAAATCCAAAATGAATCGAGTTTCTAGTCAAACCCCATTAACTTTTTTCAAATTGGGCTTGGCGAAGCCAGGCTAATGTCATTATATCAAAATTTGTACATCTAATGTTCTTTTAACGATGTGAACAGAGTTCAATTGGCCATATTTAGCTAGCTAACTAACTAGCGTTTTTTACCTTTCTGTTGTGTGCGCAGGTAGTTCTCTGAAGCACCAACAGACAGAAAAAAATGGAGCCACATTGGCTACGTTAACCATGAGAGTTCTGATTCACTTTAACAATACATTTTCAAGTTATTTAATACTGGTTAGGCTAACGTTACCAAGCGTAACAAGCCTACAAGGTGTGTGGCCAGCTAGCCTAGAAGCTAACGCCGTTGTAATAATGTTACTATTTTGGTCACCTTCCTAAGCCAGTACACCCAAGTTCGCTACTTCTAGCTAGCGAGGTTGCCTGACTAGCTAGCCTATTTAAGCTTATCAGTTAATTGATGATGGCTTGAATAGGCAGATAGAATGGTAGTTAGATAGGTGAAAGAACTTCTATAGCCTATCCGTTAACCGGAACTCCGCTGGTCAATCACATCGGGGGGTATGTCAGAAAACGAGTTTACTGGAATCTCTGAGTTTGCTAACCCTGAGATTTAATTGAATTAATCTCAGGGTTAGCAAACTCAAAATTTTCACTAAACCCGCTTTCTGGAATACTCCCCCGAATAGTCAGTTACATCAACTACCCAAATAGGCTAGGCTACCAATAACACAGAGAAAGGGACCACTTCACGTGAACAGAAACATGTAGCGTAATACTACGATTTTCAGAAATAATATGGTGATTATTACCTTATATTTTCCAAGTACCTCGAATGTCGAACATAGAGCTGTTCCTGTTGTATCCGGCAGACTAGATGTAGTTTTTCTGAAAGAGCAAACTATTTATGCTCCGGGGTTTTAAACTTTAAAGTTTAAAGTTGAGGACTAGTTGAGGACTAGAAGAATGGGCAATGTAAGGCATATATTCTATTTACTAAACGAAAAGGCCAAAATTATTACACAAAAATATAAAAACTATTCGTGGGCTTCAGTTGCTGCATGGAGGCGCCCCCATTGCAAAACATTGTAAACGCGTATATATTTATATTTATTTCGAAAACCACTGATCAAATCCGCTCCAAAATGTAATGGGTTCGTCCTTGGCCCATACTACACATACATACTATACTACACACAAATTGGTCTGGTAGTTTTTACGTAATCCTGCCCACAAACAAACAAACATACAAACAAACTCACCCACACCACCAAAAACATACCCTTCCGCCCCCAGCAGAATGGAATAATAATAAACTTTATTTATACAGCACCTTTCATACTATGTTCATACAGAGAAAAACAACTCGTAAAACACAATAGAGGTAACTTTGATAATAAAACAATTATAAATGATAAAATAATCAGGCAACAAATAGATCAAATAAAACACCAGTTTAAAATAATAAAACAATATTAAATTTAAATGACTATTAATCTGTGGACCCATAATTCGCACCACAAGTGCAAAGAGAATATATACATATATACGGGCAGCAGTGTAGTATAATGGTTAAGGAACTTCCTTGTAACCGAAAGGTTGCTGGTTCGATTCCCAGGTAGGACGCTGCCATTGTACCCTTGAGCAAGGTACTTAACCTGAATTGCTTCAGCTGTATAAATGGATAATATGTAAAAAGAAATGTTAAAAAGTTGTGTAAGTCGCTCTGGATAAGAGCGTCTGCTAAATGCCTGTAATGTAATGTAATACATGCATGCTTGAAACTCAACTTAAAAAAAAAAAAAGAAAAAATTGATGCTGGTTGTACAGGACTAATCTTGAAAGTTCTTTCCACATATTATTCTTGTATGGGGATCATGCATATAAAAACACTCTCACATTCTCTCCGTTGATTACAGGGCCTGTAAATCCTGGTGATGTGGAGAAGGGGTCAAAATCATCTGCGGCCAGTTCAAATCTTGGAGAGATTCTACCAGTGTATCGCCAAGACAGCCACATGGCGGTCCAGGCAGGCAGTCACGAGTTTCCGGGTGAGGGAACTTACCTCCTGAAGTTCGACAACTCCTACTCTCTGTGGCGGAATAAAACTCTGTACTACAGAGTGTACTACAGTGCCTGAGTGTACTACAGAGTGTACTACAGTGCCTGAGGACCATGTCTATGACTGCAGTTGAATGTTTGAACTGAAGGACTTCAAAGATCTCTATTTTTGATTATATATAGTATATGCTTGGGCTTATGAATTATGTAAAAGCAACTGATGTCTCATCTGGATTGTTGTTTCTATTTTTGAGAATGAGGAGAAAACATTTGCAAAAAGAGTCAGGCGAGATGTTTGAGCAAGGCTGAGATTTTAAAGCTTTGTGTATGTGCCTAGTCCCAGTGTCTCATGTGTTTTGTGTGATGAGGTAATGTACAGTGTCCATGTTTATGAATTTGATTTTCTCGTTTTATCATAACAGTGCCGTCACCAAGTAAGATTACGTGAGAGAACTCTAGTTCAGATGCATATTGAGGATATCAAATTAATATATCATGCAGTTGGGACCAGGTTTAGAAGTACATTATGTACTCTCTGTGCATGTTGCTTCTTTTTTTTCCCCTGACAATTGTTTCCAGTACAAACAAATGTTCAAATGTGTCTTCATAAAGGCACTTTCAGTAGAAACCGAGAAGGAATTTGGAGTTGCCCAGCACTAAAGGGCAATAGACCTAGTTTGAGCTTGGTAGGTTCAACTAAACTCTTGCCCTGGGATTAATTTTAAAAACTGTTAACCTTTTCCAGAGATTAAATTATAATGTAGTAAAATACTTATCATTTTCAGAGAACAGTGCTAGTAGCCTTTGAAGATGTTTGTGATGGGCAAGACCTTATATGCCAAAACCATGAAGAGAATGAGAATTTGTCTATGATGCTGTTGATGTGCTCATTTTAAAAAAAGCATGGTATGCATTTTTAGGCATCTATTCCTTTTTGAAGAGAGTTCCCATTTAGAACGGCTGTTGGCACAAAAACAGTCAAGACAGGATTCAAGAAGTGAATTTTGTTTGTATTGGAAAATACTGACAAAAGGCAGAATGGAACATGATATATATTATGGACAATATTACACATTGTCCTCAGAAGGCGAACAAGTTATCATATTCTACATTTGAGGCATTCATAAAGGGGCAGTTCACCTTTCTGCCAAAGTACACCAACTGTGTATATCTGCGCAAAGTATCAACCAAAGCATGCCAGTATTCTAGGGCACTGCGTTGACATAATCCCTAGAATACTGGCTTGTATATCAAAAACATAGCAAAATTTTATTTTTGGGTGAACTGCCCCTTTAACCATGTGCTCTTGAGATAACCCACTGTCTGTGCCGAGAGCAGAGACATACTGTGCATTCATTCAAATGTTCAAATGAGGGAACTGTGTAATGCTTATAACATAGTCATTTTTGTGACACAGAAAGCCATCTTATAGAGAAAGGGTTTATATTGCTATGGTAAATTGATTTAATATTTAGTCCGCCTGTAGCCATTTAATTTGAAAACAGGTTGTTTGACAAAACGGCTGGGTGAAAGATTTGGTGGACAATCAACAAAGTCAATACTGGCAACAGAAAATCATGTTCGTTCTTTATTGCTAATTCTAATTCTAATATAATGTGATGACAGTTGTGTCTGACCGTGTACAGTCCCGTGAAAGTAGAATAGTTTTAAATTTGCCTGTCACTGTTGGCAAGTGTAAGGACATTGTGGGCAGAAGTTATTACATTGTATTGTTTGGTTTTATCCATAATTTGATGCTGGCTAAAAGGAAAAGTATGTACTATCACTTTAATTCCCAAGCCCCTTGAAAGCATTGCGCCAGTACCTCGGTCAGTTCTGCTTGCTCCAAAGAAATCATTCACGTTGTGCTGCTAGTCGCGGGGGGAACACCCCAAATGAAGCTTTCTTTGTTCACTGTGCGATGTATTTCTGACACACTTGGTTACATACTTTGAGTATACTGCTCATTAAATAAAGGCAATTGATTTTAGCTTCTTTGTTTCATTCTGTTGTGTGCTGTGACTTATTTCCAATGTAATGTAAGGAGAACGGCTTTTCACAGACTGATATGACCTCACAAATCCCATCTGCACAAGGTGATTACATTTGTGTCTATTACCACAAGGGCATATACGATGGGCTTTATGTAAAAACTTGCATATATTGAGTAGTTCTTAGTATTTGTAGTTGTGGTACAGTCTTGCAAGAGGATCATATGAATTGAACTTGGCTGCATTTTTACAAAGGACTGTACTAATACTTTAGGTATTACTGATCTGCTTAATGTACATACAGTTCGCATATTGTGTGTAAGTGTCCCTGTGACCTGGAATCGTTAAGAAAGGGGTCTTGCTCATCACAGCTTGAATAGCCATACTAGTTACACAACAGAAAGTTGAAAAATTATTTTTTTATTGTTAAATAGCTACAACCTTCAACTGAATTTTATGTAGGCTACACACTCCTCTTAGATGTTCTTCTACAGCTGCAATTGCTGAAACCTAACTTGAATATTCTCATCAGCTGTCAGTTTTTTTTTAAATTAGAAGAAGCAATGCATGTTACTGTCATTAATGTGTTTACATAGGGCAGATTGGATCTCACCAGAGTGAAAGTAAACAAGAGGACACGCCTTACTTCTATAAATGTGTTAAAGTAAATCTTGCAGCTCATGTATGCCTGATGGATGATTGTTCTTTTATAAGGTTAAACAGTGAATAGACAAACATGGAGATGCTGTATAAATATTAAACTAGACTGAATGAGATAGTATTAGATCGTTTCCTTCGTAACAGCTGATCTAAACTCTGGTTAAATGTATTTTTGTGGTTTCAAAATCAGGGGCAATCCATCCTAATCTCCTAATGTGTCAATATTTTCAGTCTTGGAAATACGTCCTGAGACCTGTGAATAAATTAATAATTTAATTTATATTGAGCCATTAATCCCCTTTCAATTATCACCTTTAGAAGCTCTTCCATATAGCAGCCACCTGGATGACACACAGCAGCTGCTTGAGTGCCAGAACTGTACACCGTTTATGAGGTGAAGTGGAGGGGCATTTATTTTCTAAGTTTAACAGTGAACAGCAGTCTGATGACCAGATTCATATGGGCCATGATCTTTAGTGACTACAGTGAGTCAGTCAGTATTCCTTTGGAATATAATCATGCACTCTCAGAAAAAAGGTACAAATGCTTGTCATTGGGGTGGTACCCTATAGGTACATATAATTATACCCCTAGCCAGCAATATGTAATTCATTTGTACCCTTTCTGCTTGAAAAAGGTACATACTAGTACCCGAATAGAACATTATTGTACCGTTCAGGGTAAATTTAGGAAACTTGTATCTTAAAGATAAAAAATGTACCTCCACTCTACCTCTACTTCTGAGAGTGTGTAAATTGTTCCGCAATGCACTTCATAGTCGTGTCCTGTTTAGACTAACAATGTGTGAATTGCTATGTTTGTGTTGGCCATTAATTATTTCATACTGCCACTGCAGTAATTGTGTGATATGACAGGGATGAATCGCACATCGCAGTTTCTGCTTCTACTGCCTGACACCCAAAGGCTTCTGCTCTCTGGAGATTTTGCTGTCCCATGGCTCTCCATTAAAGAGGTTTCTCTGATGAAAGGATTGCTGGTCTGATGAAACTACAGTTGGGATTCTATTTTGATCACAACTCCTGCATAACAGGTAATTACGAACCTTTATGTTAGAAGAACATAAATACAGTACAACCCAGCTCAATTAGGCTAAGTGATACAGCTATATAGCACCATAAATCTGGATTGTTATGGCTACCATCTACTGAAAATGATTTGAGGGATCTTTAACTTTGTATAAATATCTCAAGAGTGGTTCCTGATTAGGGCCCTATGTTTCCAGTTAGCTGTTTTTGTACATCCATTTACTAAGCAATGTTTATAGCTGTGGATACATAGCCTACTTATCTGTGCTATTCAGAAGTATTCAGGATTATGTAATCAGCAATAAATCAGTGCTGTTGAACAATAACAGAATGTAATTTAATATTTGGTGATTTGGGGGCGCCAATTATATTGATCATATATAGGCTACATACAGTGCCCTCCACTATTATTGGCACCCCTGGTAAAGATGAGTGAAAAGGGTTATAAAAAATTCAGTTTGATGAATTAGCTTAATGTCACAGTGAAAAAATTTGAAAAATCAAATAATTTAAGTTAATTTATTATGAAAAAAACAAATCCCTCATCAATAAATAATTATTTTTAACAAAACCACGTGTGCCACAATTATTGGCACCCCTGCATTTATATATAGAATAAAGTAATATTTTTTTATATTTGGTCACATATCCTTTGCATGCCATGACTTCCTGATGTCTGTGACCCAACAACATCAAAAGACTCTTGACATCTTATTTTCTGGTACTCTTACAAGCGATACTATAACCTCTCTGCATTTGAATGGATCTCTATGGGAATTGGTCGGTGGGACTAGATTTAGCTGTAAATTATGCTGGAACAGTATGGAATACATGGTTGGTAAAATGGCTATAAGTCATCAAGGGTCTGAGGTATCAAACGAGCCTCAAACCATCACTCTGCATCCAGATATGCAGTAGATATGGATGGATCACTTTAAGGGTTGTTTCTCCTGACAAATTTTCCTATTGAACTCTATGGAAAAATAAGTCAGGAGAAGAAACCCTTCAAGTTATCCATCCATATCTACTGTATTTCTCGCAGCAGAGGGATGGTTTAAGGCTTGTTTGATCCGTCAGACCCTTGATAACTTAGAGCCATTTAGCCAACCATGTGTTCCATGCTGTTCCAGTGTAATTTCTAGCTAAATCCAGTCCCACCCCCCAATTCCGATAGAGATCCATTCAAATGCAGATACGTTATAGTATTGCTTGTAAGAATACCAGAAAATAAGATTAGAGTCTTTCGATGTTGTTGGGTCACAGATATCAGGAAGTCATGGCATGCAAAGGATATGCAACCAAATATTAAAAATTATTATTTTGTTCTATATATATATATATATATATATAAATATATATATGCAGGGGTGCCAATAATTGTGGCACACGTGGTTTTGTTAAAAATAATTATTTCTTGATGAGGGATTTTTTTTTTCTCATAATAAATTTACTTCAATTAAAGGTTGGATTTTTTCAGTGTGAGATTAAGCTAATTCACCATACGGTGAAATTGTTATAACCCTTTTTACTCATCTTTAACAGGGTTGCCAATAATATTAATTATAAGACAATAACAAAATAGCTTTTAAAGTAGCCTACTTAAATGGTATTTTATTGCAAGTGCGCGAGCACGCACACACACAAGCTCTACAATACATGATCCTCGAATGTATCTGCGTTATGAACTTATGAGCTGATAGAACAGACATTGTTTATTTTTTATTTTTCTGGGTGATAGTATTTTTCATGAATATGTTTTGAAATTAGTTATTGGAGCCTCTCTGTTGTAGTCATCATCATTGGTACGATTCTTGTTGTTTTATCATTCTGAAACTTTATTCTATAGGCTATGGATATATTTTTTGATTACGATTCTGACGACCACTATCAGAAGGTAGGTTATAATGTATTAATATATGGTCATCATTTGCATCAAATCTAATATTATTGGACTTTTATTGAATCTTTTAATCACCGTTTCATCTCAGGCGAAAAACCTGTTTGCTGTTTAATTCGAGTGGGTATGAATTTGCTCTGAATTATAGACTAGGCTACGCCACGAGCCCAATCATTCGAAATGCAGTGGCCTATTACCGATGGTAACCTAAGTTAAATTGCAGTTTTTGAATTTCACCTGTTAAAAGCAATTATAAAAAAACACGCCCACATTTGCGACTAGGTTTGCTTGGCCGTCGGGAGGGCGCCGGAGAGCTTGGAATAGGCTATACCTCTTTGAGCAAACATTTGTAATCAATTTCGTTGTAATAAAGTAGGCTATTCCCATGAAAATATCGAAATGGGGAAGGTTCATTTTTATGTTCTCTGGTCCTTACATGAAGCACCCCGACAGTTTATCAGGTAGGACCAGTTGGTGTTTACTAAAATGTCTATTTCACACCGAAACAATGGCGTGACATTCATCAAAGATCTTTGTTCCCCCCAGTAAATCCAACCGCCTATGCTACTACGTACAGTTGCCGCTGCCATTGCCCAAAGAGCTTGTTGTTTTCAGTCTCGGAGACTGGAAGTTCTTCTCTAGCGAGACTACCATTTCGGTTGAAGTTTCGATAAGCCAGGATCTGAAGCCACAGAAAATCGGAACCCTTTCTTCTCAAGCAAGGTCTTATAAATGCAATCTACAATTTTCATGTGTTTGAAACAAATAAAACCAGCACTAATTTAACCATGGTTAACTTAAGTAACTGAATATTGCAAGTAGGCTATCTTGATGTAATTATAGCCTACTAATAGACTTAAACTATATGAATACCTGAAGGTGTCTGATCTGGGATGGAGATTGGAGATCGGATCTTCTTACAGAAACAATGGAGAAGGCAAAGAAAGGGATGTATGGGAAAATTCTGCTTACTGTCTCTGGTGGGGTAAGCTACAATTAAAGAGGCAATTGAATTGATCAGGTTTTGAGTAGTTGAGTTTATTAATACATCAACATGTATAGGCCTACTCAAGTAGTCAAAATGCACTTATGTGGCCTATCACTGACATTTGAGAATGTAAAACCTTTTGCGGTCTTGTCTACTGTATAATGCATGGTTCAATCCATTCTGAGGATACGCCGCAGTTCAGTTTGTCATTGAGAGAACCCAGATGTTAAGCTCTGTCTTCAAACAGGTTAAGGCCAGCTTCACTAGCAGCACGCCAATGTTGTCACGGAAACGCCTGGCCTCAGACTGGCTGGCAGATCAACAGGAAGATGTCTTCCCTAAGACACACCACAATGAAGGGAGTCAGGTAATTTAAAGAACAGCTTAGCCTAGCTCAGGAGTTAAGTACACTTTGTCCTGTGTTTCCCATTGATGGAAGCAATGCGTTCTGGTTTCTTTCCATGCTTAAGACTAATTAATTATGTTAAACAATAATGATTAAACATAATTTTATGGCTTCTCTGGAAATGGTTTAAATGGCTCAGTAAATTAGATTTTATTTTTTATTTTTATAGATGAAGACTCCCAACTCCTCACCCTCAGAAAAGCATGTTACCTATGCAGACCTCAGATGCAGCAAGGGTTCAACAATACATTCCCCATTGCCAAAAAAGCAGTGTCTGTGGCCGACGGTAAGAAACCACTAATGTCTCTGTGGTAAATGGGACATTTAGAGGTCTGTGTGTGCAGTCTGCACTTTCCTTGTCTGTGAAGGACAAGACACCCAGAAGGACAGTGATTGGGAAGAGAGGCCAGCTGACGTGGAGCTCAGAGGAGCTGGGCAGCTCTCAGGATTCTAACCATGCATCCAGCTCCAAGAAGAGAAAGATGAGCCTGGTGTTTGAGAGTAATGCAGACACGACAGTCCTAAAGTTGAAGAAAAAGTACCGAGCAGGTGAGAAGACTCCGAACTCTATCTACTTTCAGATTGCAGCTTGGTGGATTGAGGGTTATTTGCTACACTCTCCTAAGGTTGTGTTTTTCAGATATATTCCTATCTGTTGTGGCCGAATTAATGTAATCTTTGGTTCCACAGTGAACCTCAACTATATCAAAGGTCTTCATGTTGTGAAGTTTAAACTTAGAAGCAGTAAAATAATATTTAAGTTAAAAAAATAAATAAAATTAATTGTAGATTGGTTTGTCCTCTTCAGGTGAGGGGGGAACAACTGTCCCAGGTGGAGGAATTCAAGTATCTCAGGGAATTATTCCCGAGTGGGGGTAAAAGGGAACAGGAGATTGAGCGCCGTTTAGGTGCTGCGGCGGCAGTATTGCGGGCGTTTAGGTGCTGCGGCGGCAGTATTGCGGTCGTTGTGTCGGACGGTGGTGGTGAAGAAGGAGCTGAGCCAAAAAGCATAGCTCTCGATTTACCGTTCAATCTTCATTCCTACTCTCACCTATGGTCATGAGCTTTGGGTAATGACCGAAAGAGTGAGATTGCGAATACAAGCGGCCGAAATGGGGTTTCTCCGTAGGGTGGCAGGGCTTACTCTCCTGTACAGGGTGAGGAGCTCAGTCCTCTGGGAGGATCTCGGAGTAGAGCCGCTGCTCCTCCGCATTGAGAGGAGTCAGTTGAGGTGGTTTGGACATCTGGTAAGGATGTCCTCTGGGCGTCTCCCTATGAAGGTGTACCAGGCACGTCCAGTGGGGAGGAGACCCCGGGGTAGACCCAGGACTCGCTGGAGGGATTATATCTCCCAGCTGTCCTGGGATCGCCTAGGGATCCCCCCTGAGGAGTTGGAGGACGTTGCTGGGGTGAGGGATGCCTGGGCCACTCTGCTTGCCCTCTTGCCACCACGACCCTGACTTGGATCAAGCGGTTAGAAAATGGGTGGATGGATGGATGGATTGCCATGTCCATGTAGTGACATTTTGATACCAAGCAACATCCTTTATTCAGGATGTTATTGCATGTTGTCAGTTCATGTTTAAGAGTTATGTGCTGGAGACAATGCTGTGACAATTACCTTGTGTATGTGCCTTCATGTGGTTGGGGGCACTTTAAAACATTTCACTGCATTTGGAATTGAGGCAGGACAGATTGTGTTTGTTGCAGTCTGTCCCTCAAAGCGCTGGAGTCAAAGCATGTGTCTGAGTGACCCGGAAACAGCCATCCTGATTGGAGGAGAGGCCAGGGGACATTCACGCTGCAGGGACTCACTCTGGAAACTGGAGATAGGTGTAGCACCTCATTATTTATGCACTTGGGTGATTTGTTTTTTTAGATGGATTAATTGGCCCACGTACATATAGTATTTATTCAAGTGATCTTACTATGTACAGTTGAAGTCGGAAGTTTACATACACTCAGGTTGAAGTCATTAAAACTCATTTTTAACCACGCCACAGATTTCATGTTAGCAAACTATAGTGTTGGCAAGTCAGTTAGGACATCTACTTTGTGCATGACACAAGTAATTTTTCCAACAATTGTTTACAGATTATTTCACTTTTAATTCACTATATCACAATTCCAGTGCGGAAGTTTACATACACTAAGTTGACTGTGCCTTTAAACAGCTTGGAAAATGATGTCATGGCTTTAGAAACTTCTGATAGGCTAATTGACATTATTTGAGTCAATTGGATGTGTACCTGTGGATGTAATTTAAGGCCTACCTTCAAATTCAGTGCCTCTTTGCTTGACATCAAAATAAATCTGTAAGACCTCAAAGAGAATTGTGGACCTCCACAAGTCTGGTTCATCCTTGGGAGCAATTTCCAAATGCCTGAAGGTACCACGTTTGTACAAACAATAGTACGCAAGTATAAACACCATGGGACCATGCAGCTGTCATACTGCTCAGGAAGGAGATGCGTTCTGTCTCCTAGAGATGAACGTGCTTTGGTGCGAAAAGTGCAAATCAATCCCAGAACAACAGAAAAGGACTTTGTGAAGATGCTTAACAATTGTAAACAATTTCCAACAATTGTTTACAGACAGATTATTTCACTTTTAATTCACTATATCACAATTCCAGTGGGTCAGAAGTTTACATACACTAAGTTGACTGTGCCTTTAAATTTTTTATATTTGGTCGCATATCCTTTGGCTTTGCATGACATGACTTCCTGATGCCTGTGACCCAACAACATCAAAAGACTCTTGATATCTTATTTTCTGGTACTCTTACAAGCGATACTATAACGTCTCTGCATTTGAATGGATCTCTATGGGAATTGGGGGGTGGGACTAGATTTAGCTATAAATTATGCTGGAACAGAATGGAATATATGATTGCTAAAATGGCTGTAAGTCATCATGCGTCTGAGGTATCAAACAAGCCTCAAACCATCACTACTGCCAGATATGCAGTAGATATGGATGAATCACTTTAAGGGTTGTTTTTCCTGACAAATTTTTGCTATTGAACTCTGGAAAAATAAGTCAGGAGAAGAAACCCTTCAAGTTATCCATCCATATTTACTGTATTTCTGGCAGCAGAGTGATGATTTGAGGCTTGTTTGATACATCACACCCTTGATGACTTAGAGCCATTTAGCCAACCATGTGTTTCCATACTGTTCCAGTGTAATTTACAGCTAAATCTAGTCCCACCCCCCAATTCCCATAGAGATCCATTCAAATGCAGAGATGTTGTAGTATCGCTTGTAAGAGCACCAGAAAATAAGATATCAAGAGTCTTTTGATGTTGTTGTGTCACAGACATCAGGAAGTCATGGCATGCAAAACCAAAAGATATGCGACCAAATATTAAATATTTCAAGGCCCAGTCAACTTAGTGTATGTAAACTTCTGACCCACTGGAATTGTGATATAGTGAATTAAAAGTGAAATAATCTGTCTGTAAACAATTGTTGGAAAAATTACTTGTGTCATGCACAAAGTAGATGTCCTAACTGACTTGCCAACACTATAGTTTGCTAACATGAAATCTGTGGAGTGGTTAAAAATTAGTTTTAATGACTTCAACCTAAGTGTATGTAAACATCCGACTTCAACCGTACATATATACAGTACCAGTCAAAAGTTTGGACACACCTACTCATAGAAGGTTTTTTTCTGTTATTTTTACTGTTTTCCACATTTTGGAATAGTAAAGACATCAAAACTATGAGATAACACAAATTAAATTATGCAAAAACCAAAAAAGTGTTAAACATAAAAGTCTTATATTTTAGATTCTTCAAAGTAGCTACCCTTTGCCTTGATAACGGCTTTGCACATTCTTGCCATTCTCTCAAACAAAATGGCTAAATGGCTGTAAGTCAACAAGGGTCTGAGGTATCAAACAAGCCTTAAACCATCACTCTGCTGCCAGAAATACAGTAGATATGGATGGATAACTTGAAGGGTTTCTTCTCCTGATTTATTTTTCCATAGAGTTCAATAGGAAAATTTGTCAGGAGAAACAACCCTTCAAGTGATCCATTCATATCTACTGCATATCTGGCAGCAGAGTGATGGTTTGAGGCTCGTTTGATACCTCAGACCCTTGTTGACTTACAGCCATTTAGCCAACCATGTGTTCCATACTATTCCCGTGTAATTTACAGCTTAATCTAGTCCCACCCCCCAATTCACATCGCGATCCATTCAAATGCAGAGAGGTTATAGTATTGCTTCTAAGAGTACCTGGAAATAAGATATCAGGAGTCTTTTGATATCCTTTTATACAGAATCATGATGGCATCACCTGTTTACCTGTGGAATACCTGTTTGACCTGTTTTTTTTCACAGAATGAATGAATTCTCTAATTAAACTCCACACTGCTATTATTTTGACCACGCCCCTTTCAATGAATGAGTCAATTACTCAGAACAAGGAGCGTGCATGTCATGACAGTTGGGTCTGTTGTTTTTCTATTACACTACTATATCTACAAGTAAATTATTTGCCATGCAGAAATATCACTACTACTAATAACAGTGGTTCATCAGGTTATGTTGTACTGCTATTTTTTTGAACACCACTGTATATATAAATTGCATAGAGTAAAACATGAATATCACTTTTTTTATATCTTACTGTATTTCTTTTGCGCAGCAGCCTCAGGTTGCATGCGCCATAGCATTTGTAATGGTTGCAACTCAAAGTAAGATTAAACAATTTTCTTAAGAATAATCAGGTAGTATACACATATCCAGCCTCTAGAGGCATATTTTTGTTGCAAAAAGCTGCTTTGGCATAAGTTGAAGTGTATTTTTGTATAAACAACAAACCCCAAAAAGCCCATTTCAAATTAATTTATAAAGGAGTTAAATCCTCTTTAGACGGAGTGTAAATTTCCAAGTTGATAAAGTCAATATAAAGGCAATATTAGAAGAAAAAGAGCTCTGTCATGCTAATGCTCAGGGAGACGTGAAGTGTTTTCAGATATCATTCTTCAGCTGTGTTTGTCCAGAAAACAATTTCTGGTTTCCGATGGACTCCTCGACCTCTGGACCTGCCCCGCCCTGTTCCCGTGGCCACTCTGCAACCTATGACCCAGAGTCCAAGGCCATCTATGTGTATGGCGGCCTGACAGAGGACCAGCGCTATGGTGACGTGTTTGTCCTCGACACCCTGACATGGAAGTGGACGCTCATTGCTGTGAGTTCAATAATGCTTTATGCCATTTTTCTCCACAGTCCTTGGCTTGTTGTAAGGAAACGGACACTGGAAATGGGAATATTTGTTTTTAGGCGAGAGACTGAGGTGAGAAGTAGTATTCTTTTACACACAGGAGACTACTTCCCCTTATTAATTTGTTAAACCTAGACGTGTTGTTTATAGTACTGGAGTGGTGATCTGAAGGTGCGTTTATGAATTCTGGCCAGTATAGTTAATGACAGTGATGTGGAGGTAAGGCTTCATGGCAGTTCACTCTCAGTTCAAACTTGAAGCTCTGTGCTCTGTGTAGTGGAGAGCTCAGACTGGTTCACATCACTTAAGCAGATGCTCTCAGCTCAAATTGGCCTTGTGACTGGCATAAGAGGAATTAAATGGATGGGATAAAAGGAATGAAGTGGCAAAGCCAGCAACAGATCCCATATTATATGTCTGATTTAGAAATTCTTGCTTTGAAAATGAGTTAATAAGATGGCCTAAGTCCGAGGACAGGGGTAGACAACCCTGGTCCTGGAGAGCCGCAGGGTCTGCTGGTTTTTGTTTTCACCTTAAATACAACAACTACTTAGACCAAAGAAACCAGGTGAGGTGAGTTAACTGTGTAATAAACTGGTTTAATTCATCAATTAAGTGGTGAGTAACAACAAAAACCAACAGACCCTGCAGGTCTCCAGGACCAAGGTTGTCTACCCCTGTCCTCGGACTATACTAATGGTCACTCATTATTTTTCTGTGGAACCCCCTCTAGGCAAAAGGTAGTGTCCCGACATTGGCAAATCACAGTGCCACTATCTACAAGAAAGAGCTCTTTGTCTTTGGTGGGGTCCACCCCAGCCGTGCTCCTGGGGGAAAGGCTTGCAGCAACACACTGTACATCTTCAACCCTGAATTTGGACTGTGGTACCAGCCCATTGTGGAAGGGGACAGACCTTTACCCAGGTTTGGGTCAGTATTTCCATTGAGATTATTCAATTTTCAGTAGCAGTTTGTAGTAGAACCTGGCATGTGGACCTAATTAGACTGCAGAATGTTGGGGAGGTGTTCCTATGGTGTTCTACACTGCCTGGCCAAAAAAAAGTCGCCGTTGCACCCGTCATGCATAGTGCCCACTGTACAAGCCTCTGGAGGCAGTGTTATGATCTGGGGTTCCTTCAATTGGTCAGGTCTAGGCTTAGAAACATTATGCAGCAATTAAATGAAGTCATCTGAGTACCTGAATGTACTGAATGACCAGGTTATCCCATCAATGGGCATATTCCAGGACGACAATGCCAAGATTCATCGGGCTCAAATTGTGAAAGAGTGGTTCAGGGAGCATGAGGAATCATTTTCACACATGAATTGGCCACCAGAGTCCTGACATTAATCCCACTGAAAGTCTTTGGGATGTGCTGGAGAAGACTTTACGGAGTGGTTCAACTCTCCCGTCGTCAATACAAGATCTCGGCCAAAAATGAATGCAACTCTGGACGGAAATAAATGTGAGGTTGCATAAGGTTGTCGAAACAATGCCACGACGAATGCGCGCTCGTTCCAACCACAGTTGCAAATCCCAGAATTTTCACAAACTGTTCACACTATGTTTTAGGGATTGTTTACCTAATAATCCCTAAAACATGATTAATTACCATGTCGCATTGTGCTTGTTGTGCTACAGTATATTGTAAAGGATGACAGAAGAAATTTTTTTTTCACCTGATCAAATTTTTAAAGACTGAAGTGAATCAATAGGCTCCTAATTGGTGAAAGTGTGGTCACCTGGCCATTGAAACCAACCATTTCATAGATAATGAAGAATTCAAAGATGATGCAAATGATAACAAGCCAAACCTGCATTGTATTAATTTTAAGGAAAAAATTATGAAAGTGCGTAGAAAGCAGAATCCCTTTCAGAACCTCTAGTATGCCTAGTGTGCCAGTGGAAGCAGGGTTGATTCAGAAACACTCTACTGGCACACTAGGGATACCAGTTTATGTTCGGGTGAACTAGCATACTTTCTGCAATTGAGCACCAATTGAGGGATATTTTTTTTTTAACAGGCACTCCACTATACTGCTATCAAACAAACTGATGATTTTTGGTGGAAGAAAGACTGCTGCCTACCTGAACGACCTGCATATTCTTGACCTTGGTAATATCCGGTTTAGAACTTCTTTCCAGGATGCTGACATTTTAGATTGGGCTGTAAAAGCCTTTTGCACTGTTTTGTGACCCAACCCCTGTCTTACCTGGGCCCCAAAGGATTCATGGAGTATACAGCTGTGAAATACGAGAACATGCCACCACTGCCCCGAGGGTGAGAATGTGCTCAGTCATGGGAAGTGCAGCTCTTTATGTGAACCACTGAGTTTAAATGAAAATTGCTCTAGACTGTAATTAACAGCTCACCAATCGAGTGAAGCCGTCAATTGAAATTTATATCCCGCTTTGGCCATTGTTTACATGCACCACACTTTAGATCGATGTTAAATGGGAATTAAATCACTACATTCATTCTGCTTGATTTTTTGACACCAGTGGTAGTCCTGCTCAGTTCTGCAGTTCTCCCAAGGGATCCACACTTCTAAAAATAATTAAATTCCATGATGTTTCTGATGCCTACGGAGGCTTCAGTATTTGGATACACTGGCAGCGGACCAGTATTGATTTGTAATGGTCTGTGTGGTCAGGTTCCATGCAGCTGTTCCAGTTTCAGACAACAGGATGGTGATCAGTGGAGGCTGCAGTGCTATTGGGGCCCTGCGGGACCTTCATGTCTTCCATCTGGGTGTGTTTTTCACAAAGTACTTTCAATATCCTGGTAAAGCATTAACCTGTAGTGCTGGTTTGAAGTCACCTGGGGGGCATTTCACAAAGCAGGATTACTGAGTTAGCTGGATAACTGCACTGAGTAAGAGAAGCAGGATTACTGAGTTAGCTGGATAACTGCACTGAGTAAAACCCGGAACCCTCCAAAATCAGAACATGGACTGAAATAAAGAGCTGTTCTGGGTGTTGATGACAAATTTGGCATTGGTTAAAGTTTTGGTCAGCTGCAGATGTGGAAACTAAATACATGCTCACACAAACCAACAAAGCTGTGCGTTCACGGATTTGGTGTGTAACACCCTCAATAAACCAGACGCGAGCGAGCGTCTGCGTCGGTCTGCGTCACGTCAAAATAATTAACGTCTATTATAATCAATTGTGAAACCTACACCAGGCCATGTGCGTCGCGTCACGTTATGCTTCACCCTGCGTTGCTGCTCGCCCTGTTTCTCTTTGAGACGCGACGCTCCAGACCTCCTTGTGCAAGTCCCACCTTGGCCAATTGACTGGGGGGAAAAAAAAGAACCGCCCCCGATGTTAACGATTGGTTCTTTTGTATCAGCGATTACTGAACGTGTCTAGTGTAGATATACAATTTCTTTGACGCAACCCAGACTGATGATTTTGACGCTCGCGTCCGGTTTAGGGAGGGTGTAAGCGGAGAGACCGTGCGTGTGTAAAAGCTTAGCTTCCCCAGGGAAGGGAAGCACTGAATTCATTATGACTGAAGACTATGAATTTTCAAAAAGTATTGCACTTTGTATTTCTTTAGCTACTTTTCCATTTTGTGTTTTGCACATTTTAGCGCATTGTAATAGGCTATGCCTTGATACATTTCCCCCTTATATAACAAAAACGTTATACTTTAGAAATAAAAATGTAGAAATGAATTCGGTTGTGATTATTTCAAGGAAATAGTCTTGCAATATATGGTTTCACAGATTTTATGTTAAGTCTTTATTTGAAATATGCGTTTCATTAACAGTCTAATAACTTCTTGAATCTCCAATATAAACTAACTTTAAAACGTCCGCTTTTACTAGCGTCGCAAGGCGACAACCCTGTTCAGCAGTGTAGTATACGGAAGGTAAACTTGCGGACCGGGGGTCTTGGTGTGAATGGCGATGACCCGGGACTTACCCAGGACCATAGTGCGGTGTGAATGGGTGAAACGCGAGTCTAACCTGTGTTCAATATTCCATGTCATTCCCGGGTTTTGTGTGTGAAAGGGGTATCGGTAATCCTGCTGTGTGAAATACCATCCTGGTCCAGGCTAGGGTCGCTCTATACATTGGTACTTCCTGTGTCTTAAGTAAATTTGGTGTCATTCTCTTGTCATCTAATTGAAAAGTTTATAAACGTTCATTTTTCAGTATTGGGACGAGTAAGTGACTTAAGATGAAAATCATTTTAACACAATACTTTAATTCCTATTTCCTCAAAGGCCTAGTTTTGGGTTTAGAACCTTTTCAGAAGTCTTTTTGGGTAGATTTCTTTGGTCAGTTTTTTGGTCTCTATTAATTGGTTGGCAGCTTGAAAGTTGTCCTGTTGCATAGTTGTTAATGAAATTGAATAAATTGAGCTCAAAATGTCAGCTGTTTGTCTTAATGAATGATCAATTTAGACAGTCCATGAAAATCTCCCAGGAGCGAAGGAGTGGTATTATGAGAAACACTAGGCTACTGCTGCAACTGTGTAAATGTTCCGATTTTTTATTTTCAAAATGGGGGAACCTGCTTATTCTGAAGATGGATTTGGGTTTTTTCTTCCCCCAACAAGTGGGGGATGGGAAGTGAGACTTAATACCAAATACTGAGTAAACTTTGTGTCTATGCTCTACCTCTACTCTGCAGAAACCAGCTCCTGGAGCTCAATAGCCTGCCCTACTCTCTGCTCCAAGCCCCGTGCTGGACACAGCCTTCTCCTTCTCACAGCCAAGGACAAGGAGGAGATTCCTGGCCAGGTATGCTGCACTGTCCTGGTGTTTGGGGGCTCTGACTGCGCCGGAACCTTCTACAATGACACCACTGAGTGCACGGTTGAGATCCCAAGTCTGGACTGCAAGAGAAAGCAGTGAGGGGAAGCTGAAGGACTTGTTGAGGGGGATGTGCCTACTGCCTAGAATGCTTTGAACTTCTGAAGGCTACGAAAGGACTAGGCAATCCAGTGTAGGGATTTGTCTGGGTAAAGAATGTGGAAGGCCCTCCAGTGGAATTGGCTGACCCTTGGCAGGTCGGACGTAGATTTGTCATACTGTATTTTCATAGGAAGCCATGTGTTGTAACTATGGCCATTTTGTTTACTCTGTTCAGTGCTTCCTGAAGAGAAGTGTTATTGTTGCAACTTGGACATCAGAGTCATTTTATGTCATTGGGGGGGGGGTCATGTTTCTCTCATGGCAGGAAAGCCTACTTTGAACTATGGAACTTGTAACCATGACACCGCCTATCTATTCAGCTACCAAATTGTTTGGATTTTAGCTGCAGCTAGTATTGAAACATGAAGGCAACAAAGAGCACATCAAGTGCTATTTTAATTTTGCTTTTAAATTCTTGACGCTGGATAATTGTAAAAGCCAACACACTATGTTTATTAGCATACCTAGCTACAGGATTTTTAAGTTGTGTGCTCAGCCAGTACAATTATGGAGATTGTCTTTTGAACCAAACAGGTCCCATATTTTCTCTTTGGTGTGTTGATTTGGAGACCTTTTCAGTAGAAACATCTTTTGTCACATAACAGTGCCCTCCAGTGGATAATATTTGTAATGACACTGGGTAGATTTTTTTCACAATTTGTACAATAAATTGTTTTGAATGTATATGCATGTATTAATTGTTCGTTTTGCTTGGAGAATTGTCACAAATCCAGTGGTGTTATTGGTACTGTCATTTTGAACAATGTTTTGACTGATGAGTTCTGAAAAGCAGCACTTAAATATGCCATGGGATGCAATAGATTTCAGACCCATATAAATAAACTGCATAAACCCTAAAGGTTCTTGGCCTTTTTTTGGAGAGAGACAAGAAACCCACATCTTCGCATCAAAGCAGTTTTAATGGTCAAGGCATGTTAGAGTACCCAGCCTACGGTCACATGCCTCTGGGGTGATCCTATGACCTCAGGTCAGAGGGTGTATCTGGTTGGCAGGAAGGATGACTCACTTTGAATGCTTCAATCTCCATTAAGGTCTGATTCAACCTCTTTATGATGGGGAACTGACCGACATCAACTTTGAACCTAATGGACACACGGTACAAAGATGGTCTTATTTGTACACATGGATGTAAGATATTGAAAATTTCATAACTAGGGGTTCATGTATAATTCTGTATGTAACAACTAGAAAAGAAAATGACTAGAGAAATTTCTGTTGCAGTTCAGTTGTCTCACCTCTCAGCATTGTAGACCTGGGGCACCAGACAGATGTCTGCCATGGAGATCTAAAGGAAGAACACACATGGTTTACTGACCATGGCTGTACATCAGATAACCCATTAACAGAAGTATTTCTACCATTTCAAACTGTGTTGCATGATGTTTTTACAGTACTGGGGACACACAATTTCCAGATGAGATGTTATGAATTGTGTAGACAACAGCTGATTAGATTGCATTAAATTATGTGGGCCTACAGATTTCCTTGACTTTTTTTTTTTGTTATACACTAAGCAATTGTATAAAGCAGTAGTTTTACTGGGGTAATTTAAGTGAAGTGCTTCGGTTCACTTAAATTACCAAAAAGATACAACGGCAGCACCTGGTATTTGAATCGATGTGATTTAGTTAACCCCAAACTGACCGAGGCCATGGGCTTGCTTCTTTGGCTCAATAGGGCATTGATTCTGTACAGATTCATTTTCCCCAATATTGTGTATGAATTGGATAATATCGCACAATCAGAATTTTGAGGGAATGTGGCCTAATGCTTTCACTGTAAAACACATTGTAAAAGTCTTGCTGATGTAATGAACGGGTCCCATTACCTCATCCCCCACACAGTACTTTCCAGCGGTTTGTTTCAGGAGAGGCTCCAGAGCTATCGGAGGGAGAAAAAGAGTAACCTAGAGGTAAGTATATTCCACTTGTCGATGCAAAAGAAGCTGGAATGGGCTACAAGTTATCAGTGAGAGATGTGCCTCTTTATTCGTGCTAGCTCTCTCCTGTTATAAGGTGAACTACAGGATGTAAAATAGTCATTGGCTTTCTGGCAAATGCACTGCAGCATGGCAGACGCACTGGTGTAATGAGATCCCTATTTTCCAGACCACAAACCGGACACTCCACAGCACCTCATGAGCTGGAAGCACCATAAAGGCCCCTCTGGCAAACTGATTTATTAGCATGCTAGCGATGAGCTTCCTAGGGACAATCTCGGAAGTTTGACTTGGGACTCTGCTGTACAGTGCCCACCAGAATTATTGGCAACTCTGGAAAATATGAGCAAAGAATTGTGTCGTTTATCAGCATGACCATACACACAAAATATCAGAAACATCTAATCTTTAATTTAGGTAAAATTATTCAAAGAAAAAAAATGTCTTCAGAAAACCTACCCCAGCCAATGCGTGTTTATGTGAACCCGTATTCACACATTAACATTGAGGTTACAGGTTTTGAAAATTAATGAAGTCAGATAAACTTTTTTCATTTTCCTCCCTGTGACAAAATCAAAATCCTTACAGTGGTGCAGGTGTCATGGTGGTTATCTAAGAGGCACACTCGGCCATCCCAAATTGGGGGCAAAACGGTAAAAGAAAAAAACATTTCAAACCATTTTTTTTTTTACATGTAGGCACCTACATAGTCTGGATTCAATACCAAACCACTGGGTGCATTCAGTCTCTGGAACAGTGTTCCAATAGGATGAAGCCAAAAAACAGCCCCCCTGGAACAGCTTTTCATTTATTAAATGAGTTAGTAGGAACACACCTTCAAAGCCTCGGACAATGAAATGCTGGGCCCACTGCACTTTCTCAGCTCCGATCTTCTGCAGCACATAGAGATTCTGTAAATCCAACAAGGTGAAATGACATTGTTGCCACCACTTTAAAGGGCTGATAGGGTCTACAGAATGTGTAAACATGGGAGTACAACCCATTTTATTAATCTGCTCAATTCACTTCCTGCACCAACTACACCATGAGTATACTTTTATTCTTTTTAACACTGCTGTGTCTCAAATGGTCCACTAGTCCCCTGTATAATGGACTACTAAGTACATAGTCTACTTATACAACCCCAATTCCAAAGAAGTTGGGACAGTATATAAAATGCCCATAAAAGCAGAAATCAGTGATTTGTAAATTCTCTTTTACATATATTTAATTGAAAACAGTACAAAGAAAAGATATTTAATGTTTTACCTTATCAACTTTATTGATTTTTGTAAATATACGCTATTTCCGATTTGATGCCTGCAACACGTTCCAAAAAAGGCACAGGGCCAAAAAATAGACTGGGAAGTTAAAGAAACACCTGTTTGGAACGTTCCACAGGTAAACAGGTGATGCTATCATGACTGGGTATAAAAGGATATCAAAAGACTCTTGATATTTTATTTTCAGCGATACTATAACCTCTCTGCATTTGAATGGATCTCTATGGGAATTGGGGGGTGGAACTAGATTTAGCTGTAAATTACACAGGAATAGTATGGAACCCATGGGTGGCTAAATGTCTGTAAGTAATCAAGGGTCTGACATATCAAACAAGCCTTAAACCATCACTCTGCTGCCAGATATGCAGTAGATATGGATGGATCACTTGGAGGGTTGTTTCTCCTGGCTTATTTTTTCCATAGAGTTCAATAGGAAAATGAGTCAGGAGAAACAACCCTTAAAGTGATCCATCCATATCTACTGCATATCTGGAAGCAGAGTGATGGTTTGAGGCTCATTTGATACCTCAGACACTTGATGACTTACAGCCATTTAGCCACCCATGGGTTCCATACTATTCCTGTGTAATTTCTATCTTAATCTAGTCCCACCACCCAATTCCCATAGAGATCCATTCAAATGCAGAGAGGTTATAGTATTGCTTCTAAGAGTACCTGCAAATACAATATCAAGAGTCTTTTGATATGCTTTTATACCCAGTCATGATAGCATCACCTGTTTACCCTGTGGAATGGTAAACAGGTGTTTTTTTGGAGCTTCCCAGTCTTTTTTTTTTGCCCCTGTCCCAACTTTTTTGGAACGTGTTGCAGGCATCAAATTCAGAATTAGCATATATTTACAAAAATCAATAATGTTGATAAGGTAAAACATTAAATATCTTTTCTTTGTACTGTTTTCAATTATGTAAAAGAAAATGTACAAATCACTGCTTTTATATGCATTTTACATACTGTCCCAACTTTTTTGGAATTGGGGTTGTAAGTACCTTATTAGTACTGTGATCTTTCAGTGTCTCTTAGATGTCACTCACTTGCAGGGGCTGGATCCCAGAAGCAATGACGTCGGAGATCATTCGCACTTGCGCACGCTTTTTGGGGTCGGTGGGGAGCAGCCGAGGGCCTGGCCTGGTCTCTTCAATATACTGGATAATGGCCAGCTAAGGAAAAAATACAGCCTGTGGTTTGACAATTCTGTTTGACAAATCTGACCCTGTTATTGAAACAACTAACACCACAAGAACAACAACAGTTTAACCATTTGTCAACTGAATGTATTCCAGTGTACTAACTACTATCGGTCATCTAAAACTTTTGGTTAAACAGGGCTGGAGACTAGCATTAGATTCCAGGCAGCTCTGCATTCATTTTGTTTTGTACAACTAATTAACTGATTAAACAAAACAAACTGATGCAAAAATACGTCGTGATTAAATCCAAGTGCTTCAAACAATTCAGATCACACCATCACATTTTGGAGTTGCTGAAAGAACACATTTATAGTGCTCATCCTCTAAGACATGATAATATGTCACATACAGAACCCAACATTAAAAATTCAAGCATCTCAATCAGTGGACAGAGTAAAACAAGCGAACTTTGCTATTTAGGCTAATTACATAGCAAGTAATGTCTATAAAACGGCAAACAATAGCCTACAGTCAATGACTTACCGATTGCGATAGGGTAATCGCATCAATTGTAACCGCTGGCACTTGTTGCATGGGGTTTAATTCCTTGTACTGGCTAGTTACCTAAAATTCAAGCAAAGACAATGGATTTCACAATTCAAACAATTATAGTTATCCCGCTAACATGCACGCATTTTAAACTGATGTAATTTACCTGTTGGCCTCCATCCTTGATTAGATTGACTGGGACTTGGTCGTATTCAATGCCTTTAAGAGCCAAAGCTGAGGAGTACAAAAGTATGTCCAACATAGACTCTAAGACCTTTTCCTTCTTTTTTTAAAAAGAAAATGTGGAAATAAATGCAACATACAGTGAAATTGTGCGTTTCATACATAAACTGTATCTACTCATAAAAAGTTGAAAACACGTAAAGGCTAATTATTTGGGGTCCACGTTCAGAAAAAAACCTACCAATTCTAACTCTCCAAGAACATGAACTTCTGAAATATCCATGGAGAACAGGCTGTAAAAACACACAATAAATATGTTGTATTAAATATTGTCCTCCATGTAGCTACAGTTACATTTACACCAGATTATGTTTACCTTAGTTTGAAAATCCATTGTGTCTAAATGCAAAACCAAGAGCAAATGTGCTGGGTTAAAAAAAAAATCTTTTTGTCTGGCAACCAATGAGATACTTCTCCAAAAATCCTCCTCCTAGATAACGCAAAGTCATACCACGACAAAAACCTTTGAGTGGCTAGTCCTCCGATCAGAACCAGGATTGATAGCTAGTTAACAGGGTGTAGGCGGACATAAGAAAGTAACGTTAGTTAAACTTTAATCCAGTTGAATTCCATTCAATTCTAAATGCATGTAGCCTATGCTTGAAAACCAGACGAATTTCCTTATTCCACTTGAAATACCTCCCTGAAGTCCAGATGTGGCTCATGTTGCCGTAGCCTATAGGCACGTCATGGGGTATAGCCAAGTAGCGAACTACAGCGAGTATAATAGTTTTTCCTTTATTAAAGGTTGTATCAGCGATTTTGGGTGACGTCACTTCTGAAGCGAAATCCCAAACAAACATACTTATGAATAATTATGTTATGTTTTAAAAAATAGTGTTCAAGCATCCAGAATTATAACCACGTTAATAACGTTTGTAAGAAACCAAACCGTTTGTAAATCCGTCAAGATTTCAGCGAGATAAGAGTATTAGCGTTTGTGCAGATCATTGTGATTGGTTGGAATACTGTTTATTTTGGTTTTGAGTGGTTGGTAGTACCATTTGTTTTTGTGTACGATCTCGGAGCATAGGCTGCCTACAGAGACGCGGTTTTTTGACGGCCTGCTTATGGGGCGGGCAGCTAGCGGATCGTGAGGAAAAATCAGATGAATGTGATCATTTATGTTTCCACCCAAAATCGCTGATACAACCTTTAAAAGCACAAACGTAATATGTAATCACGTTACCTTCATTAGGCAAGAGAGTGAAACTGATATCGCGCAGTGCTGCTTGAAGGTGACACGTATTGTTGGCCCAGATACGGTAACGTTAGCTCTGAAATACAAAACAAAACAGTTATTTTACATTTAACACACAGTCTAACTATTTCACTCCATGGTACCTCCAAACTTTAATTTAGGTAGTTATAGCGTATATAGCGATACGCGCACATCCAAGCGCAAGACTGTTGGCGGCTTTCAACTGGCTGCTCACTTGACCGCGGTACATTTAGCTGTAGTAAGCAGTCCAAACTTCAATAGCATAAAACAGGACTATCTGCTGAGCATAGGACGGTATGAGATACAAACATATTTCAGTTCTGTGGTCGGGTGCAGACGACATAACTATTCTGTGGTGCAGAGTCTGCAGACCACGTTCTGTCAAAGAGGGTAGGCGGAGCAAGAGGTCCAGCTTCGGAGCTGGAACGTCCGCAGTTGGAACTTACTCAGTGACGGCGCCAGGAACTTTTCTCTCCCTGGGCTAAGGGTGGGCTAGGTCAATACATGGGGGTGCTAAGGTTAGCTGTGTTTCCCCCAGGATGGCCTTTGTGTGTGCCGGGGGGGGGGGGGGGGGGGTTGCCTGCACAAATGGCAGAGCATCCATACAACAGTCAGAATTGTATAATTCTGTAAATTGAAATGGCATTACAAATGTAATTTGGCTTCATCAATACGAGTAGCCTACTTAGAAATATCAGACATCAAAGAAAATAATACACCGGAAAATAATGAAAAAGGATGTGAGAAGAGAGGATAAATTATCAGTGTAACGTTATGTCAAAAAAGATGGCTAAAATGTCGTTGTTTAACCGCTGCTCTGTGATTGGGACATTTAGGAGTTTCATTTCTAACAAAGATCGCAAACTTTACTTATGAGTTAGTTACGCTCCTTGGCGTGTTTCATAAACTGCACCGTAACGTTTGCGTTGGTTTCTGTATTATCAGAACAGCTTCCACTGTCACCATTCTCCCCCATTTAATTTAGGCTTAGCTTATACATTTAGCTACATGGAAGAAATATGAGATCTTTAACGTTACCTGACCATTTTTGGAGGCAAGCTCTTCTTATTAGCTGAAGTCGAGATGACGAAGATTGAAAATGATAATTTAGCTAATTTAGGTTAGTTATTTGCTTTCCAAATCTACTCATCTGTGCATGGCCAAGCAGCCAATGTTGTGAGATTAGTCTACCGCCAATAAAAACACTGTAGTTTACACTTGGGAGTTGCTACCTAGGGAGGTCCACACACTCCACAAATCTGTTGAGTAGTTGATCATTTCCGAAGACGGATCACATGGAGAGCTTATGCGAACACATTTTCTATTGATTTTAAAATGATAGTAAATTAGTTTTCAAACAATGACGTTTCCATTTAATATTTTTTAACGTGGTGGCGAACTCTGTAGGCCTGATGTATTGTAGGTTATGGGAAACACTGGTTTGCTAACGTTAGAAATCAGTTTACGATATTGTGTCATTTGCGTGAGCTCCCTACACACACACCCCCACATCCGTAGCCTACGTCATAGCATAGGCTATATACGCTGCGTAGCCAGAGTGAATATCAGAAAGGGATTAGAATTGTTGATTTACCTTAGGCTTTATATATATTTTTATTATAATTATAAAAATTCCTGGGGGGGCTAAACTGGGGCTAAGCAAATCTGTGACGGGGCTATAGCCCACCCTTGCCCCGGTGTAGCGCCGTCCATGAACTTACTAGACAGACATCCTTTCAAAGAACGGACTCGCTAACAAACAGACACACAACCTAACACCGATTTATATTTTATTATTTTACAATGGTATACAGACATGGAGCCTTACTGTCGTAAATGAATTCTAACTACCTAACTGCTGCAACATTCCCTACTGTCTCGCATCTCACAAAACAGTATTTTTTTCGTAGTAGACACAACATAGCTCGCCCCAAAATGGAAATGTGAACATGTTGAAGATGAGCGATTTATTATGTTACGAACAGTATCCACAAAACAGAAGCTTGTTCAGGGTGCTAAGGGATCTTCTCCATTGACTTCCACTAAAAAAATACAGCCCGAAACAGCCTATGGTCTCTCTGAGGCGTTACGCGTTTTAGACCAATGATTGTTGTCTCCCCCTGGGGGAGGGTCTCTGAAAAGATCCAATGGGGAAAGGCGCCAGTTGCGCATCTTGTTTCATCTACAATCTTTGGTTCTGTGCTGCAGAAGGGGGAGGGTCTCTGGCAGACATTTGGCTGCTGGCTGGGAGCTTGTCACGTGACAAAACATGTGATTCAGTCCCTTCTGCTGTTCTCCAATAAAATTATTTAAGTTAATTTATTTAGCACGGATATCTACAAAACATGCATATATAGTTACATATGATGCGTTTACATTTTTATTTGTTTAATCATTAGCGAACCTGAACTGATAAAAGGGGTTGTACGTGCAAGTGAAGGACGTTATATAAACCAATACATTTTGCAGAAATGACAAAAGATTTACCCAATGGAAGACGAAAACTGGGCCATAATATTTTTAATTTCCAATGGATTCTGAGCAAAGGCGGGATTAGCAGCTATGGTCAACCTGATAGGCCAATAGTGATTAAACATTTGACCAATTGTTTCTGTGTGTTTGTGGGAGTTTTCCTTCGGGCTGAATAATTGGTTAGTTCCTGTTTGTCGACTCCCACCAGAAAGTAGTTTCGTGGAGCCGTTTCTCGCCAAATTCCGAGCAGGTGGGGGTTGGGATTTCGTGTGTGAGTGAAATAAGAAAAAAAAACTATAAACAGGCATGGCTGCAGGAATTGTGAGATCACTTTGGAAGAACAAGGTAATTTAAGACATGACAAATAATAGGCTACGCTACTCATGTTTGCATTTGAGTAACACCGAGATTACGCTTCGTTCGGCTAGATCGCTGCTAGCTAGACTGAACTGAAAAAAGGTTAACAGCACGGTGCAGTTGTCTTAAAAGTTCTGCACATGGGCAAGGGTTTGTTCTACCATTGTTTTGTAAAAGTCAGTTTTAGCTATGATTCGACTTGCCATCTAGAAAGTTGGCAAGCATTTACATTTAGGCAACATGACCCATTCCTGTCGTTATTTGTCAGTAAAATCAAATGGCTATCATTGTCTTACCAACACTGCTCACATGAGGTTATTCGTTAACGCTATCCTAACGTTAGCTGAACCACAGTTGCCAACTTTGGTGAGCAGACTGACGTGAGATTTATTGCGGTTGCGGGGCGAAAGCGAGTTAAAAATCCATTGTGTCTAAATGACAACCCTGACTTAAATACGTTAACTGTTGCTATGGCAAGGTAAATGTAACTAACGATATATTGGCAAACGGGTTAGCTATATGGCCATTTATAAAAGGAATATGACTGTCCCATTCCGTGCGTGAATCGTAGGCTACGCACTGTATGGGACAGTCCTCATGGAGTGCAACCACTTTTAAATTATTCAGTTGTTCCTTAGGCCTATCATACGGAACAATGTTTCTTGACCTTGTGTTGCCTCGCTTGCCTTTCTGGTGCACAAGCCTTTTGATACTTGTAACATTTATTAGATAAGCTACTCCGCGTTTATTTAAATACTGATTCTTATCGAAGTATCGAAAACGCGAAGACGTGTGGATGACATATTTAATATTTATGCAATGTGAAACGCGTGTATGGGTTTCATTTGAAGTGGTATACAGTAGGCTTACAGTCCGTAAGTATTTGGACAGTGACACAGTTTTGTTGTTTTGGCTCTGTACTCCAGCACATTCGATTTAAACGATGAATATGAGGTTAAAGTGCACACTGTCAGCTTTAATGCAAGGGTATTTCCATACCCAGTGATCCATGTACGAATTACCGCCCTTTTTATACATGGCCCCCAATTTTAGGGGACCAAATGTAATTGGACAAATTAACATAATCTGAAATAAAGTCGTCATACTTAGTACTTGGTTCCAAATCCTTTGCATTTGATGACTCCCTGAAGTCTGTGATCCTTAGGCCTGCCCTAGACCCTTAGATCACCAGATGCTAGGTATCTTCTGTGGTGTCGCTCTGCCAGGCCTTTACTGCAGCCATCTTAAATTCCTGTTTGTTTCTGGGTTTTTTGCCTTCAGTCTTGTCTTCAGCAGGTGAAACGCATGTTCAGTTGGATTCAAGTTGAGTTGGCCAGTCAAGAACATTACACCTTTCGGCCATAACACTACCTCTACCATGTTTCAAAGATGAGGGCAGTGCTTTGGAATGGATCATGAGCAGTTTCTTTTTTTCCCCACACTTTCCTCTTTCCATCATGTTGGTACAGGTTGATACTCATCTCACCTGTCCATAAGTTTGTTCCAGAACTCTATAGGATTTCTAATGCACTTTTTCTTTTCTTTTTTTTTTTTAGCAAACTATAACCTGGCCGTTCTGTTCTTGAGGCTTGCCAATGGTTTGCATCTTGCAGTAACCCCTCTGAGGTTATGCTGGTTTAGTCTTTTATTTAGTCTGACACATCTGTGCCGACATCCAGGAGAGTGTTCTGTATAACAAGGGCTGCAAGTCCTACATGGTTCACCTTATATGGATGTAAATAACCTTAAATTAGTCCTGACAGTCTGCACTTTAACCTCATATTCATTGTTTCATGTAATTTTCAATGTGTACAGAGCCAAAGCAACAAAAATTGTGTCAGTATTCAAACACTCTATATGTTCATATTTTGCAGATCCCCCATCAGGTTGGGCGCATGTGTTACTCCTCGTCAGTGGTGAGTTGGTTCACTGTTTTAAAATTTTTATGAATGCTTGTAAGTTAATGCAATAGGGAACAAGGTACTCACTGCAGAGATGCATTTATCTAAAACCCCTCAGATTCTTATCAATCTCCATTTCCAATTCTGCTGACTGAACAAAACTTCAATTCACTTTCTGGAGTTTTTTGGTTTTTGGATTATTAGTTTATATGCGTTTTCAGTTGATACATTTTTTTTGTGTGCAAAGAGGATATTTTGGATGCAAACAGAAGTTTTTGAGAACCTGCCCGCTTTACATTGGCTAGTATAGTGACATTTGGGAGGTCATGGTCTAAAGAAAGAACATACACTTCGAGGAAATCCAAAGCAGTTTATTCTGTTTCCAGAGGCTATACAGATACATTTGACAGATTTAGTCACAGTTATAAACATAAGTTTACGTTATGTTGGTGATTCTTTCCTTCTCAGTTCTCAAGCCGATAAAGATCTTCATTCACAAGGACCAGAGACGTGTGGTTTAGATGCAGCTGGTCTGGCCAAGGGGTAGCCTACTGCTCTGCCTCTACCAGTTGTTACCCTAGCTACTTACAATTTGATATTGAAGCTATGGTTATATCTGTCTATGAAAAAGTATAAAGTTTCAACTATGCTGCTGAACATTATTATTGCATGCCTGAATATACTGACATGGATCGAAACATATGGAGGCTGAGAGGTTGAAGAGCCAACGTCAATTGGCACGAGGGCATCCAGTCTGATCAATGTTTTTTTTTATTATTATAATTTTTTTTAAATTTTTTTAAAAAATAATCGTGCTGGTACAGTACTTCTTGCCTTGAACGTCACAATCTTATATTGCATGTACTATGGGAAATGGTTCCATCCGAAAATAAGATACCGCTTTTTAGTTACTTGATATGTATTTCTTTTTTCCCCTATACCAGCCATTGTAAATCCACCAGTGTTATCGTAACAATGACAACGACAATGGGCGTAACACTTAAGCCACATCAGCAATAACTGAACTGACCAAGTCAAGCAAACCAAAGTGCAAAAAGGCCAAAGTAGGTTTGTTTACAACACAAAAGATGAAAAGCTTGAAATGCATAAACATACAGTGGTGTTCAAAAAAATAGCAGTACAACATCAGTAACCTGATGAACCACTGTTATTAGTAGTAGTGATATTTCTGCATGGCAAATCATTTACTTGTAGATGAAGTAGTGTAATAGAAAAACAATAGACCCAACTGTCATGACATGCGCGCTGCTTGTTCTGAGTAATTGACTCATTCATTGAAAGGGGCGTGTTCAAAATAATAGCAGTGTGGAGTTTAATTAGAGAATTCATTCATTCTGTGAAGAAAAAAAAAACAGGTATTCCACAGGTAAACAGGTGATGCCATCATGATTCTGTATAAAAGGATATCAAAAGACTCCTGATATCTTATTTCCAGGTACTCTTAGAAGCAATACTATAACCTCTTTGCATTTGAATGGATCTCTATGGGAATTGGGGGGTGGGACTAGATTAAGCTGTATTTATTTTTCCAGTTCAATAGGAAAATTTGTCAGGAGAAACAACCCTTCAAGTGATCCATCCATATCTACTGCATATCTGGCAGCAGAGTGATGGTTTGAGGCTCGTTTGATACCTCAGACCCTTGTTGACTTACAGCCATTTAGCCAAACATGGGTTCCATACTATTCCCGTGTAATTTACAGCTTAATCTAGTCCCACCCCCCAATTCCCATAGAGATCCATTCAAATGCAGAGAGGTTATAGTATTGCTTCTAAGAGTACCTGGAAATAAGATATCAGGAGTCTTTTGATATCCTTTTATACAGAATCATGATGGCATCACCTGTTTACCTGTGGAATACCTGTTTGACCTGTTTTTCTTCACAGAATGAATGAATTCTCTAATTAAACTCCACACTGCTATTATTTTGAACACGCCCCTTTCAATGAATGAGTCAATTACTCAGAACAAGCAGCGTGCATGTCATGACAGTTGGGTCTGTTGTTTTTCTATTACACTACTACATCTACAAGTACATTATTTGCCATGCAGAAATATCACTACTATTAATAACAGTGGTTCATCAGGTTGTACTGCTATTTTTTGAACACCACTGTACATACGGGCAGAGGTTTCGGGATGACAGTTAGGCGGGGCATGAACCCTCCCTGATAAAGAAAAAAAACCCTCCTCTTTCATAAAAAAGTTAATTTGTTGCGACCTAACCTAAGTCTATTAAAGCATTACAGAATACACCGCAGGCAGTACCAATACAAAGTACACGGCAGGGGAGACAAAAGAAAACCGAAGAACATAACGGCCAGGTTGTCAGAAACTTAAAGATCTAAAATATATTTTCTTGCACACAAAAACTATCTCGGCCTATGGAAAAACAAACTATAGACTGAAATAATATGTTTAGAAACTCCAGAAAGTGAACTATCTCTTTAAAGCAGCTCTGAAACATTTGTAAATAATTTGGCATGACAATGAGTTAATGTATGTAAAATGTATCATATTTGTGTTACCTGGCAACCTTTTCATGCAATGTTTAACCTTTCTCACGCAGCCCACAACTAAGCTTTTTATCGATGGGAAGTTTGTTGAATCCAAGAGTTCAGAATGGCTGGATATTCACAACCCTGTAAGTACTCATTAACAGAGCTTCACTCACTACCTACCACTCCTCATATTCTCTTGATTGTTTAAAGCGCACACCCACTAATTCACATAATTTGAGGGTGCCTCAAAGCTAAGGGCTTATTTGGCCTTTGAATTTCCTATTTCATTAAGCCTATAGTTTTGTTGACCACAAAGTTTGATTGGAGAATGCCGCTGTGTCCGAATACGACCCCTGTTCCCTGTCCACTCAGACCCCTGTCTACTATGTGCCCTGTCCCCTCACTTTGCAAGCAGGGTGTGGAAGAAATCCCGCAAAAAATCTTTCCAAACTAGTGAGGAAGTATTTCGTAATATTTATTGAAATTTTTTTATTTTGATTGAGAATATCAATCAGTTAACATATGACGATTGTTAGAAAATGTAGATTATGAATGAAGATTGACTTGACTTAAAAATAATAAAAGAGAAGTTTGTAATATGAACCTATCTTGTACCATAGATGTACATATCCGCTCTATGTCTTTTACGTTTTTACTTCCGGGTTACTTACTGAAATTGTCGGATGAGTGCATCGTTCTGCAGATGAGTGTGCTGCTGAATTCCCTCAATAAAACCCCGGAAATAAGGGGTTCATCCTGGTATTTTAAGTGCCCCCATTTGTGAGAAAAAGTCACCCATTCAGAAGCTTTTTGACTAAGTGGACTCAAATATGTGCCCTCAAAAAGGTGTAGGGGTCGTATTCGGACACGGCCTGAGGGTTCATTAGCACTGCATTGCTTCTATGTTTCACCCAGTGATGTCCTGTTTGATATAATCAAGACAATCCTGTCCACAGTAGAAAATAAAAACATTTAAAACTTAAAGGCATTCAAGTTATAATTATCTAATCTTGAACACCCCCTCATTCAGTACCTAGCTGACTAGCTTCAGCAGATTAACCTGCTTTTCTGAGAAGATATTTAAATTCAGTAGAGCCTTAAGCCCCAATGCTCTCTGTGGAACTCTGCTCCTGCCTAAATCAACTCATCCAATTATTATTTAGCAAATGTCTCTATTAATGCCACTTGCCTGGTGGTTGCAAGAGAACCGCAAACCCTGTGAGCCATGTTGCATGTGATTATTACATGAACAAGTTAAGAAAACAAGAAAATACTACATATGGGCACAATACTACATTTCCAATTTAATATAACCAGTCTAATGTCTTAAATCAATTTAAATGTTAAATGGAGCGAACCAACTTGAGACAAATCGCATAATTTATTTGCTTAGTAGATGCCCTCATCCAAGTATAAAGTGTTGTGTGTATTTTACATGTACGTACATAACTAGACACTTACTGAAGCAGTTTAGATTTGGTTTGAACTTATTTTAACAGATTATTATTTTTTTTCACCATACTACTATACTAAGCTATACTACTGCCCGACAGATCACAATGTAGTCTGAACCTCAGTTGGGCTTGAAAAATGAACTGAAAAATAACATGCAAATGTATGCAACTGGTATTTAAGAATGTTGAAATACGGTGTCTGGTCTGTTGCTTCTATTTTTGTAATTTTATTTTATTTAATAGTTTAAATATTCTAAGCTTGGATATGAATATGTCTGACAGTCAAAAGGTTCATATTGTCGGAATGGTTTTGGGGAGCTAAAGTAATTACTCTGAGCAGGGCCCTGCAGTAAAATACTATGAGGAGCAGTTGGGAGTGTTTAAACTTTCTTTAAACTAAGATATCGAGGATAATGGTATCTGCAGAGCAGAACTGATTTATAGCTATTCTCAGAAATGACGAGGTTCTGTTCCGGTGGTGTTTGGAAAGTCGACAGTTTTATTCGGTAATCCAGAAGTTTCAATGAGACAGTCAGCGATTAGCGGCAAAGCGTCACGTAAAAACAGTCCCTTTGGGTTTGTGGTGTAACTGGACAACCATGTGCGCAATGGATAGCTCTAAATGCCTTCTCTGTGTCCTTTGTTCCTAAGGGAGGCAGAAATGTTTATTCTACATTGGATATTTAAATTGTTGTCTGACTTGGCAATCTGTATTAATTATCCTTCATTTTCTGCTTTGTGGTCAGTGGGGTGTCCGACACTCAAATGTCTGCCGAGGTCTAGCCAGGTAGTGTATTGTGCCGATTGTGTCCTGTAATCTAAATTTAGTAAGTGATAGTGAGTTGTGTCTGTGTGGTGTGGCTATGATGGATAATATTGAAAACCAAGGCTAGATAATATGATGGCAAGTCCTTCTACTTCTAGTCATAATAATAATGATAATAATAAAAAGAAGACATTTGTTGGTGGTTGAGTTGGTGTGAGAGTGGGTGGGTGTCTGTGTTAAGGCCCTATGTATAAGGACGGGTGTGTAGATGTAAAAGGAGGATGAGTTTCGGATGACTGTTCAGCTGGGACAGGATGGTGCCATGTGAACGAGGTGTGAAACCTGGGGTGTTGGTGCTTCCTAATTGCTTGCTGGGAATGGGTGCTCCCTATCTGAGGACCCTGTGTTTAATATCTTGCACTATTTATGTGTTGAAATATCGTTATGAACCAGTAAGGTTGTGTGAATGTTCTTCAGATTGACCATGCTAACATAGCTCTGCCTCAGTTACTAAAACTGAACTCGGTAGTTTAATGTTTAGAAAATGCAGTTTGACAACTGGAGTTCAGAGTTCGGCGTGCTGCAACTACAGCATGCTTTAAAGGTCACCTTTTCACACGACAGGTGTTATTCAGTCAGTGTGTTTAGCTGTATGGTAGTGTGGGTAATCTGCTGGTAACTGCCCCAGTTTGTCATGTCAGAATACCACATGTGGTTAACTGCTGCTAAGTGAAGTAGCTGCTAAATGAAACACAAGTTGCATGCATTTCTTAATTAAAGGACAGAATGAATGTGTTCTGTAAGTGAAAATCCATAGGATTTGACCCTGCTTTTATGCAGGTACATACTTGCTTATTCACTTATTCTCCTTAACTCAGAGAAGCTGTGGGGGGGGGGGGGGGGGGCACAAAAATCTTTTTGCACTGCAGCACTTGAGCTGAACCTCATTTTAGAGAAATACTTTTACTTCACTGAGGTATACACTACAGGATCCTGATAACTAAGGTCCAGCATTTTATAAAATGTATTATTTTTTTGGTGACCAACCGGGTTCAGACCTTAAGTAGCAGATGCCATTATTTGTCTCTCCGTGAATGTTCATTAACCAGTAACCGTTGTCTTAACCATTTTATTCAGAAGTATTCAGATTCATGTGTCAATAGTACCTGAGTGTTTGCCAGTAACACAATGATATTGGTCATTTTTCTTTAAAAAATATTGAATCGTAAATTGCCTCTGTGATTGAAATGTTATACAAATCTACAGTGCCCACCAGAATTATTGGCAAAAAGTGCAGGATTAAATTCAGTTTGTTTATTATTGTCTTCGATGCACAGAAAAAATAAAAATTATATGGTTTGTGACACCATTGATCAGAGGAAAAACAAATCTTAATACAAAGTATTTCTTATTTTGAAGAACATTTATGTATGTAACAATTATTGGCATCCCTGATGTATTTAGTACGTTGTGCACCCTCCCTTTGCCAAGATAACAACACTGAGCCTCCTCTTGTAATGTTCGATGAGGTTGGAGAACACATAGCAAAGGATTTGAGACCATTCCTCCATAGAGAATATATCCAGAGTCCTTGGTCCTCACTTGTGGACAGGTTTTCAATGGGGTTCAGATCAAGGGACTGGGATGGCCATTGCAAAACCGGTGATGCGGTGGTCAGTGAATCATTTTTGTGTAGATTTTGAGGTATGCGTTGGATCGTTGACCTGCTGGAAGATCCAACCACGACCCACTTTTAGGCTTATGGAAGAGGCAGCCAGATTTTGGTCTAAAATCTCCTGATATTTTGTGAAGTCCTTAATGTATCCTAACAAGGTTACCAGGGCCTTTGGATGAAAAACAGACTCATAACATCACAGATCCACCACCATACTTTACAGTGGGGCTAAGGTTCTTTTCTGCATAACTATGCCTCTTATTACACCAAACCCACTTTTCATATTTATTGGCAAAAAGCTAAATTTTTGTCTCGTCTGACCATGGCACTTGGTTCTGGTAAACTTTAGAGAACTCCAGGCGCTTGCGTTTGTGGTATGATGACAGCATAGGCTTTCTTCTGGCAAGCCTTCTAAAAAGGTTGTTGTAATTGAGGTGGTGTCGAATTGTACTTTTGGAGACTTGGTGAGCCCAGGATCCAACCAACCTCTGCAATTCTCAAACTGTGATCCTTGGAGAAATTTCTGTCTCTCGAATCTTCCTCTTGACTGTGCATGGAGGCAAATTACACTTGCGTCCTCTTCCATATGGGGTTTTGGCACGAGAGCCACCTCATATTTATACCCCAGTGAAACAGGAAGTTGAGTGACCACATAATTGTTACTAAAGACTCAGGTAAAATATGAATGGGAATGGGAATATACTTGAAGTAGGTTTTGTTTGTAACCATTTCTAGCGTTTCCTATAATTGCAATGCATTTTGGGAAAATGCATATTTATTGTGATGAGGAATTTTTTTCACTTTAATATCTTTACCTAAAGTAAAGATTAGATGTTTCTCATATTTTGAGTGGAAGGTCATGCTGATAAATAAGACATTTTTTAATAGCCTGTTTTGCTCATATTTTCTGGTGGGCACTGTATATCTAGTGCTATAAAATCTACAAATATAAAACTCAACTAGCAACAGGATATATATTTGGTTATATTTGTAAATGAATTAAGAAAGCAAATGACACATTAATAATAAATCTAATTTAGTTTGTCCCCTAATTACATTTGTGTTTTCCTGTCATCTACACCACTTCTTTGCATTCCATTCAATGGAAACTATTTAAACAAAGTTGATGAAATGTAATAATAAAACAAAATGTTCACAAGGAGCAAGTGTCTCTCGGAAGTTTCTCGTTATATGCTTCATACAGCCAAAGTTTTGCTTTTGCCAACATGCCTGAATGGTCACATTTCATAGTTCCATGCTGCTCCTTACTGCCATGATGTGACTGTTTCTCTCTACTGTGTCTGTCACTCAGCCTCGTCTAACTTTGGTCACAGCCCATCCAGGGGTAGAATTGCATTCAGTAGTCCTGGACCTGCTCCAAAGTTAGTTTGAGCTGTGCCACTCGGATATGGGCACACAACGTGACATTGGCAGCTATCAGTCTCAGGTGAACTTTGGTGATTCGGGAATTATATGATGTGAACGGAGCTCTGCTCTCTTTTAAATCTCCATCTTTGTCCTCCAGGCCACCAACGAGGTGATTGCCAGAGTCCCCAAAGCCACCCAGGAGGAGATGCTGGCCGCGGTAGACTCCTGTTCACGGGCCTATCACTCCTGGTCTGAGACCTCCATTTTGGCTCGGCAGCAGATATTCCTACGCTACCAGCAGCTCATCAAGGATAACATTGTAAGACTCGACAGGCTATGCTAGGAAGCAGTTTTTTGTTGCCATGTTGTGGGATAGCAATTGCATAGCAATTTTTTTAAAACAATTTTTAGTTTTAGTACTTAAGTATTGTTTTTGTGCCAAAAAATGTATGCATCTGCTTTATATGGCATAAAGTATATTTGAAATGGTTATCAGATTTTGGATACTTCAGTGTTTTTTTTCTCTAATGCAGAAAAGACACATGACCACAATCCATGTATTTAAAGTTTCATAAAGACGTCTGTAATGGTGGCAAATTGGCATACAATATACATTGCTTATCGTGTTTCACCTTTAAACATGTGGATTACCCTTTAATACCTTTATAACTTTTGCGGTAAATTACTAACCTTTTCTCAGAACCTCTCATAATGGTTCAGAGTCCAGTTTGTTATTCAGTAAAGCATGCACTGCTTTTAAAGGGTAGTCATTGCTTAAACTTTATTTCCCAATGCACAGTCATATGAAAGCTAGTGATGTGTACCCTTGGTAACCTTAGACATTACTTTTCAGAAAGAACTGGCCAAATCCATTACGTTGGAGCAGGGCAAGACCTTGGCGGATGCAGAGGGAGACGTGTTCCGAGGATTGCGTAAGTCCTGCTGACTCTGCATTCGTGTAATCAGCTGTGATACTGTCTCCATGGTATTGGTGAAAAAGATCCTGTCAGCTGGGGGATTTTTCTATGTGTTTGCTGATAGTACGTTGTTGAAAGAACAAGTCAGTCGAGTTTACCCGGGTGTGTAAGGTCAGTTTTTTTCTGAGACCTGAAGCGAAAACCATTCAAGATTTGAATACCTTCAATGTCAAAATGAGTGTACTCACGATGGCCTTCAGCCAGCGTCACGTAACGGTAGATCTGCTTCTTGGTGAAGTGCACGGCCCACGTTGACTGTGAGCGACTGTTCCCCCTGCAGAGGTGGTGGAGCACACCTGCAGCATCACCTCCCTCATGCTGGGCGAGACCCTGCCCTCCATCAGCCGGGACATGGACACCTACACCTACCGCCTTCCCATCGGCGTGTGCGCCGGCATCACCCCCTTCAACTTCCCGGCCATGATCCCCCTGTGGATGTTCCCCATGGGCATGGTGTGCGGGAACACCTACCTGCTGAAGCCGTCTGAGCGCGTGCCGGGCTGCGCCATGATACTGGCCAAGCTGCTGCAGGAAGCCGGCGCCCCCGACGGCACTCTCAACATCATCCATGGCCAGCATGCCGGTGAGGGGCCCTGCCACGCTCCGACCGTCCTTCACTCTGCCGCCACTGCCAATTACCACGTTTTACGTCCAATATTCAGTGCTAACTTAATGCTGTTGCTAAGAATTAGCATTAGCATAATAATAATAATAATAATAATAATAATAATAATAATGGCAGTGTTTTTTAACTGTTTTTGTAGTAGTAAAACATAATGATAAACCCTCCTAGCTCATGCACTTTATACTATGTGGTTTTATGATGTGGCTTTTTATAAATCTTGCATAAATTGTGGTTATAATACTAACAGGATGTGTTGCACTTTTCCTGACTGTTCTTTCACACACTTTGTCAAAAAGGAAAACTGGATTTTCCCGCAACCCATGGTATTCCTATGTGTTGTAAACATGCCTGAAAGAAAGCATGCAATAAGTAGTTTTATGTGTCTTCATGGCTCAAGAGGCTGCTTACTCGGTAGAAAGGAGGTGGAGGTTAAATTGCATTACCTTTGTTCAAAGTGTCGATGACTACAGTGTAAACTTGTCTTTTCTGCATTTATGTCTTCTCAGCTGTGAACTTTATCTGTGACCACCCTGCTATTAGGGCCATCAGCTTTGTGGGCTCCAACCAGGCCGGGGAGTACATCTATGAGATGGGCTCCAGGAATGGCAAAAGAGTGCAGTCCAACATGGTATGAGCCCCTCATTCAATCACATTTTAGGTGAAGTGCTGTGTGATTACTGTTTTATCACCCTCGGCCCGGGCACCTTGCATAGCCTACTCTTGCTACATAACACTCGTACGTAATAATACCCCTGTGTGACCCTATGTGACCAACAGTTAGCTGCAAATTTAAAACAAATGACCTGAGCAGAGAACAAACACAAATGAGGTTTATTAATCTTTAGCACAAATGCAAACACGAAGGACAGCTAATCAAAACTGCAGAAAAGCGATCTGGCTCATCCAAAAAGCCAGGCTCAAATGCTTTTAATATGTCAGACTTAGTACTGTTAATACATATGTGTTTGTAATCTACAGCAGTGTTTACATTTTTTGCCTCATTATGGCTGAGTAGAAATGCTTTAGGGCTGCTACTACCATGTACATCTCCAGCAAGTGCTACGCAAGACTGTTATGAAGCTAATTGTAGAGATGGCATTGTCAAAAACCAAACCACACTACACTGGGAAACCTCATGAGTATGTTTATCCACAAGTCCAAATCATCTGTGGATATAAGGAAACGCTGCACAATTTTGTCATGTCAAAATTATTATACACAAACATTTCCTGTAATTATGTAATTATCTAAAACGGCTTCACTTCCCCCTTGCTGTAGGCATAGGCGACAAGGGCAGTCCGTCTGGGGGGCGCCAAATAAAGGATAAAAATAAATGTTTGCTATCTCCACCCCCACCCTCCCCGTTCCACAATCTCTTCTAGGGTGGCAGAACAGCTATAGCCAGGCCTGGTGTTAATCCAACTATTACGGGTTAAATTCATCCTTGTGGTGCGTGGGTAAAAAAAGGTGCGATGTGTTTATGCCTTTTACAACCAGCGAAGAACACACAGTCCCAGCAGTGGGAGTGCACCCTTAAGGTCCCAGCAGCTCCAATGCCAGGAGATGTGAGATTGATGTGCTGGTGGTGATGTCACTGTAATCAATTATTTTTTATTTCTAATGCAGTAGTTTCATTTTTGACCAGATGATGGCAGTATAGTCCTGTAAAACTAAGCTGAATGAGGTTTTCTGCTGTGAAATAAGACAAGATTTTCACGTCAGCCTCTTCTTACTGTCTACGACGGATTTATTTTCTCAGAAAACTTAATTTTTTAAAAGTTTTTCATTTAGACTGTTCTAAAATATGACATAAAATAATAGTCATACATTTAGTGCATGTGTTGTAAATTAGCATAAAGAGAAAAATCACTGTTTCCATTTTTCATTTCACGGCTTGCTATATTTACTTGCACCTGCAGGAAATTTAAATCAAAGTCAGATTAACATCCTGAGGTGTTAAAATTCGACAAACATTGCTGAATGTGAATATGACTGCTATGGTTTGTGGCCCCATCGGCAACCCAACCTCAGTGGGAAATATTTTAACGTAACGAAATGTGACACTGGCTGGAATTCAACCCAACTGCTAATTATCTGTTAATTGCCAGTTATTAAACTGTTACCCTTGGTATTTTGGATAGTGTGACAAAGAGCTAGCAAACATGAACTTAAAACGATTGTATTGGGTTGTTCATGTTGAGGAGTGGGCGAGTCATTAAATTAAGTTCTAAATGAAATGTGTGAACCTACGGTCTAAAGACGATATTGTCCCTGACAAAGGCCCTGTGTGCCGAAACGTGAATAAATTACGAGAGTGTAGAGTGTACGATTTTAGTTTTTTCCAAATTATGAGTTTTCTCCAAATTATGAGTTTTCTCCAGCCAGTCTGCACCTTTTTTGGTGTGTGAGTCCCCAGCTCTTACATTTTATTAAAGGTTACAACAGCAGATTCTGATATTGGCTTCAATGGTCAATCGGTTTACGATCAAAAGACTATATTTAGAAGTGAGTGGTATGTTTAACTGCAGATTTTATTTATTTTTAGACTGAAGGAACAGCTTTCGATGAAAATTAAAAATGAAACTGGGGAGTCTTGCTTGTTAAATTGCTTGTTAAATTGAGCTGGCCTTCAAAAAGGCCAGTCCTCCAGCGCGCCTTCGGTTCTTCATATAGTGAGCCTTTAAATGTTCAGTTTGATGCTTAATATACGCAGGACAAGGGGTCGCCAAGAACAGGATTAGCCACCCTTGATCTGGACCACATCAGACCGCGCATTGTCCCAAAGTTCTGACCTTGGCACGGCCGACCGCTGCTCGCAGTGTTTTCTTTGGGCCGCTGCGCGAGAGCGACCGCTGGACACGGCGGCCTGATCCCAGCTCCTATTTCCTTTGCGCTTCCAGGGAGCGAAGAACCACGGCGTGGTGATGCCCGACGCCAACAAGGAGAATACGCTGAACCAGCTGGTGGGCGCGGCCTTCGGCGCGGCGGGGCAGCGCTGCATGGCGCTCTCCACCGCCATCCTGGTGGGCGAGGCCCGCAGCTGGCTGCCCGAGCTGGTGGAGCGCGCCAAGGCGCTGCGCGTCAACGCAGGTACCGTCCCTCTTCGCCAGCCCTCCCCCCCCCCCCCCCCCCCCAGCGCCCCGCCCCGCCCTCTGTCTCCAAGAAGGCCACCCACATTTGCGCTCACCCCCCTGACCGCCAGAGTCGAGAGACACAGAGGGAGAATCTCGCAATGCCCCCCCCCCCCCAACCCAGATTTACCATCAGCTTAGTTACGGAGCGACTTGCGGTCCTGTTTAAATAAAGAACACTGAGCACTAACCGCTTATAAAGGCTGCCTGTTAAAGGGCAATGGCATCCCCTCTCATTTCTCACAACTTGCGCTGTAATGTGTGCAGATGGACAGGAAACCCCTAATGATTGGTTTTGGGAACGGTGCCAGGGGGGGACCTGACGGAGACTCGTGTTTTTTTGGATCCCCTCCCAGGTGACCAGCCGGGGGCAGATGTGGGGCCGCTAATCACGCCACAGGCCAAGCAGCGAGTGGACGGCCTCATCCAGAGCGGCGTGGACGAGGGAGCCACCCTGCTGCTGGACGGGAGGAAGGTCCACGTCAAGGGCTACGAGAACGGAAACTTTGTGGGGCCCACTATTCTCAGCAACGTCTCGGTGAGAGGACGTGGATTACACTCAAAGCACGGCCGCCGTCTGATACTGCTTTTTTAAATTGATTTTTTTATTTTTAGAATGAGAAATTTCAAAATTAAGGACCTAATTAAGGACTTAAGCTACTTTCTGAAGTGGGGTGCGTAAAATAAATCATGTTCCTCCAACTTGGTTTCCACAATATTCTAGTGTGCAGGATGCGTGGTTAACTTATTGCTTTGCGAGTAAGGGACGATGACTCGAGCCCATTTCTCTCAAAAGTAAAATTTCATCCAAGACCCTGCATTTTACACTGTATCCACTGTGAGGCAGGTAATACAGTTGCATACCTCGTCTGCACATTGCCCTTTGTGTTAAGTGTCCTCATTATTTCAGGTTGAGGTTGAGGTTCAGGCGAAGCCTATACGTCTTCCTTATTGTGCAGGGAAAATTAGAAATCATAAATGGAGTGTTAAATTAAAGGGGTTGCCAAATCAAGTCGATGATTCAGCTTTTCAATGGTTAATTGTTGTCATCCTGGGGTAGAATAAACTTAACCCAAATATCAGTACTAAGTGATGTGCCTAAAGTGAGATATGCCACAGCCTTCCTTTTTTTCCCACCATTGCCTGTTATTGATGGGGCGGGATTAAAACGCGACCAGTAGAGTATTCTGGGGGCAATTGTAACAGGGGTCAATTGTAACTCAATTTTTTGTTACAATTGCCCCCAACCCTGAACACATGAAACTAGCTAGCTTGCTGGATAGAATCTCAGCTCTAGCTTGTTTCAGATTGGTGCAATTTTAAGGTGTTGCAATTGCCCCCTGTTACAATTGCCCCCAGAATACTCTACACGTCATCAAGTCCTCTCAGCCAATAGAGAACCGCGTTCATACGTCACTGAAGCATTTATGTGAATGCCACGCCCCACTTTGGGGGAATAATTCAGACTCGCTACCATAGAAAACAACGGTGCAGGAAGAAGACAACAAAGATCGGGAAAAAAATAATAACCTATAAAATTCCCAAAAGCTGTTGCATTGTGCACTGCACAGCCAATGCAATTAACTACTTTGTCGTCTCAGTAACGTTGCCATTACCACACTGAAATGTCAAAGAAAAAGAAAATTGTTGATGTTTATTTCGTTGGAACTTGGAAGACTGAAGCCAGGGGCATGTCGCCAGATCAAGTCAAATTTAACATTGTATGTTGCCCGCTCGATGCTGGGTAGGGATGACATGTTCGTTATATACATTACAAAACATAGCTTTCGTTGTTTTTTTAAATTTATTTATACAGGGATTTTATTGTTGTGTCTCAGGGCAATCCCGTTAAGTTGATACGCAATAGCGCCTGCTACGCTGTACCGGTAACGTTACTATTTGAAAGACGTGGGTCTCTGAGATTAACGTTAGTATTACTATATGAACGGATCTTCTTTAGTTCAGTGGCTCAAACATATGGTACGGTTGCTCCCAGTCTGCGCGTAACTTGCCTAGAGGCTCTTGGGCGTGTCCTGAATATTAACTAGATTTAATGCCCACCCAGGCCTGAGAACTGCATAGTCGGCAGAAAATTGCTCTATTCAAAATAAAACTTTTTCAGCTGTAGACGTTTTTTAAGGCCAAAATCTTGGTGGATGATTATTTTAATAACGAGGAAGTGTCAAATAAAGAAAACCACGTTTTAATCACAGTTGGCAATCCCTTTAAAATGTATTATCATATGGAAACCTACGTATATGGCAGTCGGTTTACAGTGGGTAGTGAGAAGCTAATGGAGGATATAATAATGTTCAGCGAAGATGGCATGTTCATTTTGTATCTATGCTTTGTATGTATCGCAGTGTGTTTACCAACAGCCCTTAATATTGAGCTTTAATTTTATTGAACGTTTTTTTTAATTTATTTTTCACTTGCTTTGGCCCCCAGCCCAAGATGAAGTGCTACACAGAGGAGATCTTCGGACCAGTTCTGGTTGTCCTGGAGGTTGCCGACCTAGACGAGGCCATTGAGCTTGTAAACAATAACCCTTACGGCAATGGCACCGCCATCTTCACCACAAACGGTGCCACAGCACGCAAATACACTCATGAAGTGGATGTTGGACAGGTGAGCGCTCACTACTACCCTGTGTCTGTTTTAGAAAAGTGGAAACATTCATTCCCACAAACTACACAGCATGTTTCAATATTTCCATGTCTTCTACAAGGGGCACTTTAAAACCCCTGTGCTAAAATGTACATGCAAAGCTATTATTTTTGGTGGCAAATATTGCCTTGTTTGCTTCTCTTCTAAAAGGCTCCCCCCAAACATGCCGTTTTAAAATAGCCACTGCAAATATGTGCTTTTTCTGTCAAAACAGGAGAAAGTTTCCCGTAAGTGTGATGGAGGAAATCCCAAATTAAACTCAAAAGGGATTCCTTTTGACCTGTTGAAGGTTTCGTGTGTAAAAATGGCCTGCCCTTACCATGTTTGTGTACTTGTGGTGGACAGCTATGCCCTGTGTTTGCAATTCACATGTTGGGAGAATGCTGTGCAGGCCATGTGCCTCGGTCTACTCCAAACCTCCAAGCAGCGAAAACCACCTTTGCTTTCCCTGTTCGGCCAAAGAACCGGAGTGCGCCTCGTCCAAGATCACTCCTACGTTTTCTAGCGTTCCAGATGAGCGAAGCCAGTTTCCACACCCAGAAAAAGAAAAGAAGAAAAAAAAAAAGAAGCTTAATTTGCACTGCCGTGCAGTTCTTTCCCACACTAGGGGCCACATGTATAAAACTCTTGAGTAAAAGAATGCGTAAAATGATGCTCAGGGAGAAAGTCAGAAATATTCGTACCCAAATTTTTGCATTTTCTCCCTCTGCCTTTTTATCATGGTGCCGCCATATCACACTGATTCCAAACATTGCGTACGTATAGTGTCCAGCGTGTGCAGAGGTACGCGGATTATCTTATTTTATACATCTGAATTTCTGTGTGGAAACTCGCTTACGCAGCGTTCTGAGGGCATTGTTCTGCTCAGCACTGTTTATACATGTGGCCCCAGGGATGCAAAATTAACTTTTGTTTTGAAATGTTTTCAACTGCCGTCCCCTCAAATTGTCTGTGTTGCTGTAGAGGTGACAAGCTTTCCATCAACACCGCCCCTCCCCTCCCCAGACCCAAAAACTAAAACAATGTAAGGGACATGTGCTGGTTTTGTAACGAGAGTTACAAAATGAGTAAGATTATGTGCCTGTTGAATGGTGCCGTCTCTCTTTGCAGATTGGGGTGAATGTTCCCATCCCTGTCCCTCTCCCAATGTTCTCCTTCACGGGTTCCCGGGGTTCCTTCAGGGGGGACACCAACTTCTATGGCAAACAAGTGAGTATTCCCTTCCTGCAGGGCACACTCGTATTGGTTAGGCTTCACACGACACCAGTGGGGATTTGCAGCAGTGGAGGGCTCGCTCACAGGGTCCCAGGGGATGAACTTGGTTACCGTTGGTGTACTTTGGTTACTGTTTGGTCCCAAAGGTTCTCAATGGGATTTCGGTCCAGTGACTGATGGCCAACCCATGGCATCAGTTCCCTCCTCTGCAAACCACACCGCTGGCACTGTGACAAGTAGCATTATCCTGTTATCCTCTGTCTCCAGTTCTGCCTACACTCATCCCAAGAAAACGCTTCAGGTCCAAAAGCATTGCTCAGTATAGGTGTGCTGTTTTATAAGTGAATACTGCATTTTGACTTCCAGTATCTGAAGTGTACATTGGCATGAGACAATTTGGTGCCCCACTCTAAAGGAGTCTGCAGGAGTGTGTGTAAGGGACAGTGTGAATATTTATTCACATTTAAAAAATAACAGTTTTTGTGATGTCCAAGGCAGAGAAAATGGAGAGATAGAAATGGAATAACTAGTTCTTGCAATTGAACATATGGGTTGAACAAACATATTGGACATGAGACTGGACTCTTTAAATCCGTTTATAAAATTCAAGTGTTCATTGAAAGATAAATTAGCAGGATTGCCTGGTGCCAATCTTGGAAGCGTTTTATGTCCATTTATTATCCATTTTAAATCCAAATGGTGATTCTACTGTCTTTGGCTCTTGCCTCTACAGGGAATCCAGTTCTACACTCAAATCAAGACTGTGACCTCACAATGGAAGGCAGAAGACGCCACTCTGAAAACCCCTGCTGTCACCATGCCAACCATGGGACGCTAAGCAGCCCTCTGCAACTAGGTTTTGTCCCACCCCAACAAAAAACAAGGTGTAACATAGCAATGAATTTACTGTATATGTACAAATGTACATAGCATAAAACCAACTGACCAGTACTCAGAACTTGCAAGCCTTAATACATAATACAACGGGGTGGCTTTTTGTGAGATTTGTAAACTTTTTAAAAAGGTCCAGACTGTGATTCTTGTTAAAATGCACTATGTAGGCTTATACTGCTCATGGCCCACATGCAATGCTGCTGTTAAGGATGTATTGAATCTTGAATCTGTATGGTACTGTAATGGCGCATCAGCAGCAGATATGCAAAAAGGGGAAACCTTTTACTGCACATACTATGTCAGTTCCATAAATATTTTATTGTTAAACTGCCCCTCCAGCATTCACCCTTCATTGTTTGAAACTGCTTGTTGAGTATCGGTTCATCAACATTATGCTACTCCAGGTGGCTTCTTTTTTTTTTTTTTTTGCTGACAGTGTACTTCACATTACAGTTTGATAGATCGTGTGCTTCAGTTGATGCTTTCCTCCTGAGATGACAACTGTTCATCTGGATAAGCATTTACTGTAAATTGAATAAAGACTGTAAAGTAAATCTTTGACAGACTTGACTTGTATTCTAAATCTTTGATTTTTAACTGACTGTGGAGTGTGGACATTTTCAAAGATGACCCAGAGGAATGGCCTGTTGCATGTGGCCCTGTTATAAGGCGCTATCTTTATTTGCCGGTAGAGAAAATGACTGGGCAGATCCTCGTCACTGATTCTGCAAAGGTTCATCCAGTTCAGCAGTGTTCTGGTAGTGATGAGACGGATTGGTACAGTGCTCTTGTTTATATCACGTGGTCTTAATGTCAGGCAGCCCTCTGGGTTCATGGGGTTGGCTGTACACGGGTCCCTGGGTAATGAAAGTCACATGGAGCGGCTCCTCTGCAACCCTTAACCAACACACAAAACAAAAACATTACACTTATGGAAAATTGCCTCCTCATTCAATCAAACCCTTGCAACAAAATGCTGCGTCTGCTAAACATGGTCATGGGTGGGGGATGCATCAATTTGTGAGCATTGTAATTTTAAAGCCAAAATGCCCTCAAACATTTCTTGGTGTCTCACCCTGGATCTCTGCCATTTTGGTTTCTTTCCGGATATTCGGACAAGGCCGGAGGTTGTGCGGGCTTCCTTTTATTTAAAAAAAGAAAGAAAAAGAACTGCTTAAAAACTCCTAGCAATGCTTGAGGCACTTGTCACAGTTACTATAGCTCTATATTGAGGTTCAAATCTGCATGGCTTGCAGATTAAATGCACTGTGCACTCTGACACCAAACAACTTTGAGCTCATTTATTCCACAGCCTGCATGCCCTGGTGTGACAAAATTTCAGAATGAATTTGACAGGAATGCACTTCCACCCCGTGCCCCTCCCCCAAAATTGATCTGTTTTTCAGCTGTTGCCCGACCACAGTCGTTCAAAGAACTAAATAAACCCCTGCTGCACGTGAAGTAGGGCAGAGAGGCCCTGCGGAGCAAGATGTTTGTTTCCAAGCACACGACTCTGCGGCCACCTATTTTTACTATTGTACCCAAGCTGCCTTTCTTCATTCTTTTAAGGCGGCTGGATGGAAAAGAAAATTGGTTTTTAAATCTAACTGCTGTTTTATGGCATCCTCTCTCTGCTCAGGAAAAGAGCTGTTTAAGACATTAAAAAGAAGGAGGAGTCTCAAATAAAGACCCCGTTCAGACAGTAGTGCCCGTTTGTACTTGTTTGGTGTGATGTGCTTAAGTCATACTACTTTATTATGCCAGTGTTCTCATTCTCTTGTTTTATAATGATTCTGATTTGATTGTATCATCTGAATATATCATAAAACTAAAATATAAAGGGCTTCTGTGAAGCTGACATCAGCCAAGACTTTGGGCACCGAACTGGATCCAGTTGTACTGGCCAGTTCAGTGGCCTTGTTAATGCATCCAGCATTAAAAGGGATGAGTTGGGATGGGAATACTGGCATTACAATAGACTTGCATGCTATTAAATTGGGGTTAGCGCTGCACCTTGCAAGCCTCCTTGGTTTGGTCTTGTCTTTTTGCTACTTCTGTCACAGATACAATGCTAACAAGTGGATTTGTCATGGCAGGTACCTTGTTTTGAGGCCATTCATTTTTGCAAAGAGCAGCCTCAGAACCTTTTCCTTTTGCTCCCATGTAAGTTCAGAGATGTCCACCTTGGTGCTGTGCAAATGTGCCCTAAAACAGATAGTGAGAAACCTGAGCCTAACCCACAAAATAAAGGGGTTCAAATAACAATGCCTAAACTGAAAATATACTTGAAACTGCCTTTCTGGACTCAAAGGTAACATTGCTTTCTATAAAAGTTAGCATTACACAATCGAATAAAATATAACAATTTAAATGCTAGGCTCCAGCCGCCCCTGCGACCCTGACCAGGAATAAGCGGGTTAGATAATGGATGGATGGATTTAAAATGCTGATTGTACACTCTGAATATGCTAATCAACCCTGAGGGGGTTATGTGCTTAGATCACCATAAAAACCATAATCACAGCAGCTCTCTTGGGCTGCATTCGGATCCAATTTAACACATTCCCTTCCCTTGCTCTCCTCCCCCGAGTGAGCTATCTTGTGACAAAATTTGTGACATGCAGCAAGCAAACTTAACACGTGCTTTGCAAGGGAGGATTGACGAGAAACTAACAAAAATGTAACTGAACCGCCCGTGCAACCAATATAGGAAGTGCAAGACCATAGAGTTGAAAGGTGACTGCACACTTTTTCTGTGTGGAGCATTGCATTGTGGGATTCCCTTCTTGCTGACCACTTGCATTTTATACCCTTGGTGGAAGGGAGGATAAACAAGGGAGTGAGGGAATATAATTACTCCCTCCTCTTAAGTTGGAACTGAATCCCACTTGGTGTGGCTGCCATATTTCATCCTGGCATTTTGGGGATTCCCCCCTTGAAGCAAGGGAAGGGAATAACAGGAAGGAAGCATAAAATTTGGATCCAAACGCAGCCCAGGACTCGAGCTGAGGAGGCCCTACTATATGAAATGGGCAGGTCAAACCAGTTCTCTTCGATCTCCGGGTCAGTGGTGCTGTGCTGGTTCTTGTTGAAGGTGTGGATGCGGGGATGTTCTTGCCCGCCCTGGGCTGTGCTCCTCTGCTGCCGGTAGGCCTGTAGCGCAGCCTGTTTGTGCTGCTGTCGGCTTGCCTGGATCTCCTGCTTCACCTGGACCAGCGCCTCCTGGAAGAAGACCTCCAGCTCCGTCCGCTGTTCCACCACGCTGCGGGCGAGCCGCTTTACCCTATTCATCTCCCGCTCCCGCATGGCCAGCACCTTCTGCAGTTTATCGATCTCCACCCGCCCGGCCTCTGTACTGATCAGCGCCCGCTGCTCAACGTCCTGCGTCTCCCTCTCAAACTCCCCAGCCATGCGTCCCAGGGCCTGCTCCAGCACCGCCACCTTCCCCTTCAGCTCCACGACCTTATCCCTCTGCTCCTTCAGCTGTGAAATGTTGTCCTTCAGCATCAGGTCACAAGTCTCCTGGAAATGGGGGAGGGGTTACCGAAACAGAATGAGCCCATCAAAAACGACAAGTGAGCTGCACTGTGAGGTAGACTAACAGTCAAGTGAGTTTTCTTGTCATGTGTGCCTGGAGTGATTGTGTGATTGATCTGACCAAATAAATGCTTTGTCTTTCCAAGCATGCACAGGATGAGTTCTTATCAAGTTTGTCAAGTCAACCATTGATGGATACATGAGTGTGAGTGTATTTGCCTAAGGTAGTGGTGCCGAAGAACACTGAGGCCAAGGCACTGAAATGAAACGAGCTTGTGGAAACTGCAGACCGCAGCTACTAGCTGCTGAGACTGGCTGGCACTGTAGGCACAAGGGGAAAATGAGGCCGCTGGGAAAACAAGCCAAATAAATAAAAGCGGGGAAGTACCGTCTGAAATATCCTCACCAGAGATCTGGTGGTAAGCTAAACATAACCAGCGTAAACACCTTTTTGAGGTGAATCCTCCTTGGCCTGTTTGCTGCTCTATGCAGGGCCAGTGGCATACCTTGTGCAGCGTGAGGGAATGATTCTCCTCCGCAAGTGCGACAGTCACTCCCCTCAGCTCCTCCACCTCTTTCATGTGGTAGCTGAGTGCCTCGTTGAGACGGATGTTCTCCTTGAAGACCGAGCGTGATGAGTCGTCCAGCTGCCTGTTTTAAGAGGACACGCTAAGTTTTGAGACAAATGGCGCTTCTACTCTGTTACCATTCGTCCCTAAGTCACTTTGTCACCTAGAAGGCTCTCATGTTGGGTTGTGTGATGTATTGCAAAAGCTTACATCATTTTTCCTCTATTCTGGCCCTGGAGTGCTCAAAAGGTTTCTGGTTCTCATTCCACCTTAGACTCATAATTGAGTTAGCTAATTGGTTTTGTGAGTTCTTCCTCTTGGGGAAAAAAAGACGTATTTTTTCTTGCTTTGACTCTGTACTCCACAATTCACATGCGGGTTCTCAGCTTTTATTGAAGGGTATTTTTATACATTTTGGATTCACCGTGTAGAATTTACAGAATTTTTTATACACAGCCCCTCATTTCAGGGCATAATTTTTGGGACATACTGTGTTAAAAAAAATAGCAGTACAACATCAGTAACCTGATGAACCACTGTTATTAGTAGTAGTGATATTTCTGCATGGCAAATTATTTACTTGTAGATGTAGTAGTGTAATAGAAAAACAGACCCAACTGTCATGACATGCGCGCTGCTTGTTCTGAGTAATTGACTCATTCATTGAAAGGGGCGTGTTCAAAATAATATCAGTGTGGAGTTTAATTAGAGAATTCATTCATTCTGTGAAAAAACAGGTGTCATTAATTGTCCTTTATTAAGGAAGAAGGGAAGCAAATGTTTCACACATTGTTATAAAATATATTTCCTTCTGAATTGCTAATTAAAATGGGCCGTTCCAAACATTGTGCGGAGTAACAACGTAATTTGATTAAAAAGTTGATTGGAGAGAGGGGGAAACATATAAAGAAGTGCAGCAAATTATAGGATGCTCAGCTAAAATGATCTCAAATGCTTTAAAATGGCAACAAAAACCCGAAACACGCGGAAGAAAACGAGCAACTACTGTTAAAATGGATCGAAGAATAGTCAGAATGGCAAAGATTCAGCCAATCATCACCTCCAGAAAGATCAAAGATTATCTAAAATTACCTGTAAGTGCTGTTACAGTCAGAAGACGTTTGATCGAAGCTAAGCTATCAGCAAGAAGCCCCCGTAAAGCACCATTGTTGAAAAAACGGCATGTGCAGAATCAGTTAAAATTTGTCATGGAACACATCGATTGGCCCAAAGAGAAATGGCGTAACATTCTGTGGACTGATGAGAGTAAAATTGTTCTTTTCGGGTCTAGTGGTCGTCGACAGTACGTCAGACGAACCCCGGGTACTGAATTCAAGCCACAGTACACTGTGAAGACAGTGAAGCATGGTGGCGCAAAAATCATGGTATGGGGATGTTTTTCATACTACGGTGTTGGGTCTATTTATCGTATACCAGGGATCATGGATCAGTTTGAATACATCAAAATACTTGAAGAGATTATGTTCCCATATGCCGAAGAGGAAATGCCCCTGAAATGTGTGTTTCAACAAGACAACGACCCCAAACACAGGAGTAAGCGAGCAACATCTTGGTTCCAGACAAAAAGAATTGAGGTAATGGAGTGGCTAGCTCAATCCCCCGACCTCAACCCCATTGAAAACTTGTGGGGTGACATTAAAAATGCAGTTTCTGAAGCAAAACCCAAAAATTCACAGGAACTGTGGAATGTAGTTTGTTCATCCTGGGCTGAAATACCTGTTTCTAGGTGCCAGAAGTTGGTTGACTCGATGCAACGCAGTTATCAAAAACAATGGTTATGCAACTAAATATTAGTTCAGTAATTTAAAGTGAAGTTAAATCTTGAAAAATTTCTTCAGTTTATACAGTAAGTGTTTGAGTTTGAAGAGAATAATGTCGATACTGCTATTTTTTTGAACAGATTAATATTCCTTTTCTTTGCTTCCTGTAAAAGACTTGATAAAATTTGTTAATGCTTTGATTTGGAATTGAATGTGTAATGTTTCCACTACATTTGAAATATCTAAAAGCTATTAAAAAATATTTGCAAAAAAAAAAAACTTTTTTTAACACACTGCTATTTATTTGAACATAACTGTATTAATGTTATGCAAATGAAAGTAGCCATGATTAGTACTTTGTTGCATATCCTTCATATGCAATGACTGCTTGAAGTCTGTGACCCATAGACCTGCCAGGTGCCAAGTATCTTCTCTGGTGATGCTCCTCCAGGCCTGTACTGCAGCCATCTTCAGCACCTGCTTGTTTCGGGGGCTAGTTGCTTACGTTTTCTCTTCAACATATGAAACACATGTGCAATTGAATTCAGATCGGATAACTGACTGGGCCGGTCAAGAATATTCCAGTTTCTGTACACCTCAGAATTCATTATGCTACTGTTATCAGCAGTTACATCATCATACATGCCCAAGCCATGACACCCCCACCACCATGTTTCACAGATGAAGTGGTATGCTTTGGATCTTGGGCAGTTCCTTTTGGCCTCCACACTTTGCTCTTGCCGTCCCTCTGATACAAGTGAATCTTTGTCTCATCTGTCCACAAGACCTTTTTCCAGACTCTTTTAGGTACTTCTTAGCAAACAGTAACCTGGCCATCCTGTTTTTGCAGCTAACTACTGGTTTGCATCTTGCAGTGTAGCCTCTCTAGTTCTGTTTGTGAAGTTTTCTGCCGACAGTCATTGACACGTCCACGCATCCTCCTGAAGAGCGTGGACAGGTGTCTGTGGGTTTTTCTTCATTATGGAGAATTCTTTGGTCATCAACTGTAGAGGTCTTCCTTGGTGATCTTTGCAATTACTGAGCTTACCAGTGTTCTCTTTCTTCAAAATGATGCTCCAAACAGTTGATTTTGGTAAGCCTAAGGTTTGGCCTATGTCTCTGACTGTTTTTTTTCGTATTCTTCAGCCTCATAATGGCTTCCTTGACTTTTATTGGCACAACTCTGGTCCTCATGTTACAAACGCCAATAACAGATTCCAAAGCCTAGAGTCAAAACTAGATACTGAAAGCTCTCATACCTGCACTAATGCTGTGTTCATGACATATGGGAGAGATGGTAACTACGAGCTTCCAACTTGGAAATACCGTTCATGTCAGCTTTCAAGTCGTAAATACTACTTCTGAACTTTTTTTGTACTCCAATTTATCCCACTTGATGTCACTAGTGCAGAAAAACCTACCATCCCTTATGGAAAAAGAATATACTGCAGTATATTGTAAATATATCGAAATTATCTTCACAATATATTTAAAATATACATTTACATAAGGGATCTCTCCCATATTACGTGAATGCAGCATACAATGACCTACCAAGCATGGTGGCGAATTCTGTGGTCAAACGCAAGAAAGAAGCATATTTTCAACAAATAATCTGGAAAAATGACCGACTCTTGTTTATCGGATTTAACGGATTACCTGACGTCATGTCAAAAGTCCATAAGCTACCTACAGTCAAATCAAATGTTCAGCAAAGTTTGCCACAATGACCCAAAATGGTGATAGTTAACAAAAACAAAGGTTTCTGGCTGTCCGAATCAACACCCTTCCATACTATTAGGTAGGCCTGTTGAATAGACAGGACAAAAAAGTTGTCTTCCGGGGTTTTTGAGTATATTTTGGAGCACACTTTTCAAGAAGTACACAAACATTTTGGTCGCATAAATATGACGTCTTCGTTTTAAAAAATGAGGCGCAGCTTCGCTGACGTTTTCCTTCAATAACAACTAAAACAACACGTGACATGGCCGCGCAAGGGTGGGACGTCTTACGACACTTCCACAGTACGGTTGGAAAATAGTATGGCAGATTTTTTTGCGTACTGAACGTTGTGTGCTAAACAGTGCACATTAAACAACACACTTTAAACAGCACCCAGTGCACTGTATGCAGGAGACAGGGCACAGTAGATAGGGCCCTGATTCGGACACAACCCTTGGCTTTAAACCGTTTCATCCGAGGTTAACGCATGAACTCTTCCAAGTTGTTACGAGCAAGTAAGTCGTTCATCATTTGTCCAAAACATTATTGTGCCCTGAAATGGGGGTGCTGTGTATAAAAAGTGCTGTAATACATGGTGAAAACAAAATGTATAGAAATGCCCTTTAATTAAAACTGAGAATCTGCACTTTAACCACGTGTGAACTGTTTGAGTACAGAATCAAATCAAGAAAAAAATATGTCTTTGTCCCAAACATTATGAAGGGCACTGTACAGTATATACATATAGGGCTTGATTTACTACTAAGACCTTTAGTGTGTGCAAAACATTTTAGCACATGCAAAACCACTAACATTGGTCATGGTATTTGTTTTGCACCAATCATTGGTTGTGTTATTAGTTTTGCGTCTGCTAAAAGGTTTTGCACATGGTAAACGCCTTAGGAAATCTGGCCCATAATGTATGATGAACAATACCATAAAAATTCATTTCAAATCAGTTAGTGAGATTTTCTGACCAACATTTGCAACCTATCCTGAGCCAATTTTATTATTGTTGGACACCTACATTTGTATTGAGTGACCCATCTTATTCTCATATGTCTATGAAACTTCCATTACTCATCTTATCCTCATATAGGTCTGTGAAATTGTTAAACTGCTGCGCACCCCACACAGCTGTCCCCAAGCTTCAGTTACAACTTGTAAACACTAGGGGTCTCTTAATTTCAGAACAACCTTACCTTACCTACTGAGGGTGTAATCTTTGGCTTCAGTGATGTACACTATCTGCTGGAAGACAAACTAGAGTGGTCAAGATTATAACCTTGTTTTCTATAAATATTATTTATTTTCCTTTACTTTTTTTCCTCAGGAAGGTTGGCCCTGCAGCTTGGAATGTAAAATTAGCCTGTAATTTGCCGGCGGACGCACTCACACAATGGCCTCGTTGTGGGCTCTCTCTGCCAGCTGGGCGATTCTCTGCTCTGCCTCCTTCTCCAGGCGAAGCTGCGGGGAACATAGCATTAGTGTCCCTGTACCTTTCTGCATCCTCCTTCTTCCATCCTGTTCAGGGTCCTGATCATTTATCCACTAGAACATAACATTTCTCAGGTTCTTGCGACATTGTAGAAATGCTATGAAGCTACTACAATATCAGAGTGACATTACAGCGGGCTATGTATCTGCCACTAGGTCTCACACCATTCACACCTCCAGCAGCATCGCATTTAATTGACAGTGTTTATTAAATGCTGCTTCAAAATTGCAGCACATTTGGCTGTGTTCTCACCTTTTCAGTTTGCCACAGCACAAATTTTAATCTTTTACATATCTTAGGGTAAGCCATAGACTCTGGACTCTAGATGTAACCAATTGCAATTGCAATAGCAATATTCAGTACTTGCAGTTAAGTTTTAAATTAATTCATACAATATTGTTAAGAATGGTTTAGCTTTTGCAAAACTCATGGATTTATATGTAGTGTAAATAGCCATGGCTCTAACTGCCTATGAGAGAGCTATACACATGAGGTCCAGGGTAATGTGCACGTAGATGCCTAGATGGATGACATCCATACCTTCTCTCTGAAGAACTTGTGCTCCATTCTTGACAGACTTTCTTTGTGACCCCTGTCTGCAAGATGCATACTCTCTTTTATCTAGGTTGAAGAAGAATAATAATAAGTCCCAATTTTAGCAATGTGCTCAAAAGATCAGTATTTTTAATTGAACTGGACTGACAGATCTTACATCACTTAGCTCCTGTTCCATATGGGCTTTCTCCTTCCGGAACTCCTTGATCATCTTGAGTTCTCCCTGAATCATACGGAACTCACCGGATCTCTTGTTGAAGGTCTCTTCCAACTCATTTATCCTGAGTGTGTAATCAGCAACCTGAAACAGCCAATCACATGCAGACCACACTTACCTTTTATTACAGCAAAGATATAGACCCATGACCCATAATGCCCCTCAGCACTGAACCCTGCCTCAGTTTCAGCATTTTTGTGCAAAATGTGTTCAATTGAGCTTTGATCACCCATATGGTCACAAACCTCCCGTAATCCTTATTTTCAAGTCCGAGTTATTGTACAGTACCAGAACAATGAACATAACTGACATTGAACATAATGGACAGGTCATGTTTCCCCTGATTTGGCAACAAGACACTTCCCTCACCCTCCCAAAAAGGCATTGTTTTTGTTGGAATTTAAAAACAATATACACCCATTGTCTTCATAAAAGGGGAAAATTATGGAACTAGAAATAGAAAGGAAGTCGGTACTCTTGGAAAAGAGTATGACCTAATCTTCCAGGAACTGAGGAGTACCACTTATAACTGGTGGCAAAAACTAACACAGCTCAGCGGCAACATGACCATTGGCCTTTCACAATCCACCCCTGTGAGAGTGGGGCTCTGTGAGTTTAAGCACCAGAAACTTCTGCTGCACAGAACATGATGCAGGTCCTTAAAGGGCTTCTGTTGTATTTTGAGCAAATACTGAAAGGCACTACTCTCGCATTGCTGTCCAAAGGCATTGCAGCCGTCTGTTAAAAAAATAATAATAATAATTTTAAAAAAAGGTTAAAAAGTTAACTGAAGGCAAATTTTAATAGTACAATAATAATAATAATAATAATAATAATAATGATAATATTACAATTATGAAGGGCATTAAAACTATTAAAACTACGCCAGTTACAGCCAATCTTTAAGAAACGTCTAATCACATTATTCTACTTCAGGGTCATACTCCTCTTTCTACTGTAGCCTGTATTGAAACTTGCCTTCAATATTTGTAAAAGGTAAACAAGAGGGTAATCAACTAGTGGCTCATAATTTAAGGCAACATTATGTGAAATGTGCCTTAAATTGCAACAATTTATCGTAACTATTATCTCATAGCAGAGATTCCAATGCACACAGCGCTTACTGTTTATACAGGATTTAAAGAAAATCCTTCTTTCAAAGTAATTTGTGCTGCGGCTACAATGCTTTCTTCTGTCTTTGATGCATTTTAACTGCCGTAACAAAATGGCCCTCACCCAGTGGACTAGCGGAAAGCCCTGATGAAATCATTGTTTGGCAGACTGACTTTCTCACCCTTTGGAGTCATATGGTTGACCTCTTAGACAAGTAGCAGTTTTCAAGTGAGCATAACATTCTCTTGTGTTTTTTGATGTTCAACAGTTTCCATTATTCAAGTCTCTTTTCCTGTACTCTTTTATCATTTCACGCTGAAGAAACGAGACCAAGGGGTTTGGTCGTGCAGTGGCATCTTTACGGCAAACCGCAACAATATTTTTCCTAATTAGTCCTATATGGGGTGACACTGCCATGCATTTCTAAACTGGGGATGTTTCAAGCTGGTCCAGACCAAACCTCCTTTTTTCCAGTGCTTACTGGGTACCATTTTTACCAGCATGAAGTAAGAGAAGGAGATGTGCAAAACAGCTGTTAACCAAAGCTGCATGTTTATAAGTTAAAAATTAAGCAATTTTCGATAGGCCAATTAGACCAATGCAACACCGATCAAGTCACTTGCCTTGCCCCCTCAAAAATACAGCGGATTACATGAAGAATTCATAAACTGCATCTCTGGTCATCATCTAAACTTCAGTCTTCAAAAAGCAAGCCTCCCAATCAAAAAAGCTTAAAAGGCACACTAGTAATTTAGAATAAACAATCCATATGACACGTGAGACACAGAGCTTATAACAAAATTTGTATGCATGTTCCAAGACCGATGCAGGTTTTAATTATGTGTTTTCAAAGACACAGGAGGAGATTTACGTAATTTTAGAGTGTATGTATGAAAATGTAGGGTTTTGGGGTTTTTTTGTTTTCATTTTTGTTTGTTTTGTTTTTAAATGAAGGCAGTAGCCTATGTGTATAATTAAAAAGAAGCTTGGGTAAGGCACAACTGTGTGTTTTTGAGCTCAGTATGTTTTTAACTGCCATATGACAAACAACGTACACCCATGGGTTAAGAAGGACAATGAATATGATTTATTAGACGTTATGTTTGGCAGCGTGTAGAAAGATGAACATCCACAGTGCCAGCAGGTTTGGTCAAACATACATATATTTCTTGTCCATTTCTGACCTGTTTGCTCTGAACTGTCTCGTCACACCCTGTTCTTAGAATGTGGTCATTATATTTATGTAAAGAAAGAAATGTGCCTTTTATTATTGTTGGACACTATACAGAAATGTGCTGTGAGTTTAGTGAAGCATCACAATATTGTATTTACAGTAGGCCTACAACTTACCAATTGCTCACTCTCTTCTGCAGCTTTATTTTTTTGCTCTCTTAATTGTTCTTCCAGTTGGCCAATCTGCAAAAGTGACACGAAGAATAAGGGCACAGAAAGTGGAGTGCAGGTGCATTAAATCGAAGCACCCTGTGCATGTTAGAATAAGCCTATGCCGAATTGTGACTTTCGGGTTTCCCGTCGGGTTTCCTGTGTGACATGCTAATATTGAACATCTGTGATGCGACGTCAACTGTTATAGGCTACAGTAATATCAAGGTGATTTCTTTGTACTTACATTGATTTAACATATAGCCTACTTTATCATTTTTTCTAACCTTTTCCTCTTTTTCAACATCCTTCCCCTTCATGAAAGCAATGATGTCCAGGGTGTCTTTCTCTGCACAGTACTGGTGGTTAGTCAGCTCCACGTTGGCCAGCGCGAGCTTGCGTGTAGCTTCGCGGTACTCCATGCGGGAGCGATCGACCACCTCCAGCTTGGCTTCCCAAAGGGCCGCATTGGCCTTAACCTTCTCAATGTCCGACTCTTTATCAATTTTGGGCTCCTGCTTTCCATCCTTCTTTCCTTTTCTATATACAAAATATGAATTATAAGAGCAACGACTGTGAAGTGACTGCCAAGTGCCAACACGTTAATATATGAAATTTGTATTACGTCATATTTAGCCTACATGTTGGTTTGTCATTCAAGCTGAGAAACGAGAATTATTGTTTCAGACTTAATAAAAATTGTGAAAATGTATTTATTCACGACTTGTTTGCACGACTTTTTTCCACGACTAACGTTGGCTAGCACGTCAGGCATAACGTTAATGCACAACAAATTATCACAATTTTCTACTGTGAAAAGCATTTAATGCAGCAACCAGGAAATTGCTAACTACTAACTTACCCCTTCCCTTTCTTTCCCTTCTTTCCTTTCTTTTTAGGCATTGTTTACAAACGTAGCGTAGCCTATTTATTTAAAAGAAACGAATGGCATCCACATCCTTCCTTCTTTCCAAAGCGTCATGTTTACTGATGGTCACCATAGAAATGCAATCAAGTGCGCTGACGTTATACCCAGGTTATACCACGGTCTATGGGTTATACCAAGGTTATACCCAATTGAGTTAACTGGTCAGACAGCCAAAGCTGAGCGGGCTGAGCACACTTGCCTTTTAATTTCATTTGACTCTACAAGGTCGATGGCACGTGCGTTAACAAACTTGAGTGAGATACGCTGTGGAAAGAGCTCCAAAGTTAATAACACCACGTGACGTTTTACACATTGCGCAGTATAGTCTACTCTACACCATAGTGGTGGATTCGAATCGTTCAGTTCAGTTCAGTACAAAGATTCTAGTCACTCACTATGTGATTCGTTCACTGATGGGTCATAGTACAACAGCCTCCGGGAGAATAGCTTTTATTTGAAGCGACGTGAAAGCATTGGGTTTTACCATTTAACAAACTAAGTTATTATTATAGGCTAGCCTACCTATTTGGGGCTCAGCGTTAAGCTAGGGGTAGTTGAGTTAAATATTATTTCGCTGTAGCTCGAAAGATAGCGTTAGCTACCTACTTCGTAATTTGTTCAGAACTGCATTTTTCCTAAACTAACCTCAATAAATTACTGCTACTGCATGTAGGCTAAATGGTGCATAACGTAAAGAGGCTTGTTTATCTATATTATGGCTACAAAATCGCTGTTTATTTACAACCGAAAAACTCAATGTTTGCAATGTTCTGTCTATAATCCAGCAGCAAATAGGCGACATTAACAATTGTCTACAGTAGCCTACTTGTTAATATCACAATATTTCTGCGGTAAATTATCTAACGGGCAATTGGGCCGCTCTGGAAGTCGGCTGGTTTCCACAACAGCGGCAGCACATCACATGCAGTTAGTCAGGGATGCCCATCACTGACTTATTTTGAGGAACGCATTGTTATCCATCCTATCAAATAATAATAATAATAATTATTGTTGTTGTTGGCGGCGGTGTTGTTAGTTCTAAAGTGAAAAAAGAAACTATTGAAATGTGTTCTACATCCGAGGTAATGCAACAACAAAAAAATTCTTCCAAATAAAAATTACACATTTCTTAACTTACTTATAAAGGCAGTGTTGTTTTTTTTGCCTTTTATGCATTTATTGCAACAGTTATTTGTTGATTTATTCAACTCTTATATGCTGTATATAATGTTGACAGAAAATGTCTTTCTTAAAACCAGTGTCATTAATTTTTTTCAGATACATTTTTGTTACAGTAATCATATTTTGTCATGCAAGTCAGCCATCTTCACTTTTTCTCAACTGAAAAAATATATTTACCTATATACGTAGATAGTTCTGGTGGCCATCTTTTGGAACTGGTATCATTGCTTTTAAATAAAAAACAAAAACAAACGTGGATACACAATTATTGGATCAATAACGTAGCTTACAGAACATGCTGTAATGAATGCAGGTGCCTGTATATTTTATGCAAAGTATTTACAAACTTTTTTCCAGTTTTAACAAGAACCTCTGCCCAGCAGTCCCTAGGTCCATGATGTGGAAGGGTGTGGATAGTATGGAAAATGGTCAGTATTTTTGGGTTTGTCTGTAGTCGCTTATGCTGGCCGCTACAAAGTTCTGTATAAATGCCAGTTTGGCTGCATTTCGTAAAAACATACTTAAGTCACTTATTGATAAATCACATTTTGGCAGTAGAGAGTGCTTGATAGGGCGAGAGGTTCATTTTGTTACACAAATGGGAACATTCTGAAATGCTTGCAAATGTTCAGTATTCACTTCAGCACCTGGCTATCCATTCTTTGCAAAGAAATGTGAGGCTTTCAGCCACCCAAAGTGACTCTTTTCCTTCTGTGCTTAACTCGGATGACCTCGTGCGTAAAGGCAAACTTTTATTATCGCCACAGTGACATATTCAAGAGTTCGGCTGGAACAAAATCACTGCTTAATCACTGCTGCCTGAGTTCCAGAATTGCCTGTCGCATGATGAGCAACGGTCAGCACACACTTACTGCAATGGCACCTATGAACAATTCGCATGCTTTGCATGTTAGGTAAATGTATGTAATGTTTTGTTTTCTTCTACGTACAGTGACACCGTGGTGGCAGAGCCGCAAAGCAGAAGTTGCATGACTGCACGCAAGATGTGACCATACTTTTTTTTCCACTGAACTCAGGTTTTAGCATCCAGAGAACAGTGTGGGTATGCTGTGGTCATCCTTCACTTAGTGTTGCAATGTTTACACGTGTATACCGGGAGAAAGATCCAGCTGTAAATATCTCTGGCCATACTTTGTTGGCTCGTCTTAGAATATCGTTTGATATCCTTTACCAACACACGTCCAAGTTCATCTGGGGGAATTAAAAGGCACAGCACCCTTTCAGCAAAGTTCAAGCCAACTAACCACTCCAATCCAAGTAATCCAAACCAACAAAGAAGTGTTAAACCTTTACAATTTCTACTTTTCCTCCCTGGCTGTCAGAGCACGATGAACAGTATAAAGTACATTGACATCCATGGAGGGGATGAGAGGAGGCAGGCAAAAAAAAAAAAAAAAAAAAAAAAAACTGCATTGTGTGGACAAGTAAGCTGTAATATTCCAGGGCTGTCCTGAGAAGAACCTCTGGCAGCTTTCAGAACGCAAAGCCATAAATGAAAATGTCCCCATCAGCTATATGAATGGATTACATAAGTTGTGGAGAAACCACATAAGTTAAACAAATTGCAACTGACTTGGCAGATTCCAAGAAACCTAGACGTCTGGAATAAACAATATGTAGTTTGAGTTGAGTTTTGATCCCGGGCCATCATTGCTTCACAACCTGTCGTTCAATCAAGAGACTCGCGAAAGTGCTGCACCCAGATCAAAAAACTGGACGGCACTCAAAGAGCATTCCGCAGATAGCAAAAACAGAAAAAAAAACCTTCAAATGTCAGGGTGTAGCTTCTGTAAACCTAAGAGTATAGAAGATAGCACTGGCAGCATAGATGAAGCCTTGCTACTAAATTTAAAGCTAATTGCTATGAAAGGGAGCAAAAAACTGAAATAACCCCACGCTTGTCTAAGCTGTGATTATCATTGGCATCATAATGACATGGTTTGGGTCTCTTCAATGCACGTCTTGGGTAGGACACCCACAAACTAATTCCTGAGGGTACCAAATGTTGGATATTAATAATAGATGCAAAGGGCAGCTTTTGAGCATGATGCTCACATTGCAAAGCCATTCCAGGGGTCATTTGTGTATGAAGACCTCCCTTCTTGGTACCTTAACATGGGTTCATGACTACATACACAAGGATCTCACTGGTTCTCAGTTGCCAACTTAAGGTTGTTCACATTTGAAACTCACGTTTAAACCAAAACGGACAACCTCTTGAACAGCATTTATCATGTCAGGAGGATATATTTTTTATTTATGGAATTTTGTTTTTTTAACAATTGTATACCCCCCATTTTTGCTTTTCTGAATACCCAAATATATTGTTGGCCTGTCTCATTGCAAGCAAAATCCTTCACGAACAAGCACATCCTCTGAAACGTGTCGGCTTTGTTTCATCCTTTTCCACCAGGCAAATTGCACAGTCAGCATACCTCTTAAACACTTGGCACAGGTAGGCTGATAGACGAGAGGAGTCAACTGCTGCATGATGAGGCAGGAAATATCCTGGTGATGGGGCCCCCCGGTGAGATAATATTCAGTTATGCATTTCTGTGTGAGACTCCTGGCTATAGTCAGCATTGGCACGGTCAGGATTCAAGAGTTGCATCACTACACCAAGAACTAGAGCTTTAACTGGACCCTGCTGTCTCTGAATTTTGCCAAGACACTGTGCTTTATGTCATAGTCAATATGTTACATTCATATTTCATATTTGCACATTACTCTCGGCGTCAGTTTTGTGAACATATATTTTCAGCTGTCTGACAGCTGTGTGTGAGGGATTCTTAGCTGAATGTTTTTTCTCCTTATTTTTATTGAAATGGAAATAAAATGAAGCTTGCCAGTCTTAGGGTTTGGCAATAGGAGCTGACAAATTGCTTTTGTTTCATTTTTTGCAGCTCAGCGTGCAGTAGTCATTTCTGCCCATCTGAATTGAACTTGTCACGGATATGCCTCTCTTACAAAAATCAGTAAGTTGCAGCATGGAGGTGCAGTATTTGCTAAGCAAAATCCAGCAGAGAGTTTATACAAAGTGTAAAGATTCAATGAAGTAGTAGTAGTAGTGTGGGTAGTATCATACAATTATTAGAGATGGTTCAAATGCATATTTTCCTGTAGTCAGGCCTGAAAGTAATTATACACAAATGCATTGCACATTCAGTTTCTTTGTTTGCTCAGCCCAAGTGTTAACTATAATTGCAATTGCAGAAAACAAGGCTTTTGACAGATTGTAGCCCACTAATGTTAACCCTGGGAAAAAGTGTTAATCACATCCTACATGTGACGAAATGCCAAAACCCCAACAATGTCCACTAACAGTTCCCCTGTGTCCTATGATGTTTGTTTGCTGTCTGAGTATATATTTTAAAATGCCTCATGTGCAAAATAGGCATAAGATTCAGCTTGTCAGACAAGACTAGTTGGTAATTATGTATTTAATATGATTATGTTTTTTCCTGTATGCAAAATGTACTTTAGGAAAACAGTGAAGAATGGCTATAACCCTTTGTGTAGTTCAATCAACTTGTGCACATGAACAGCATGGAATAAGCGTCCAGACAAAAAACTGATATTTTTTATGGCCTCTTCTCTTTTTAAAAGCCAGTTACCTATTAAATGTGCTTGTAGACACCAACCAAGGGTGTAGAACCGTTGCCATGGTAAAATCGAGTATCCCCAAACTGACAGAAGTCACTAAAAGGTCCTGCACACGCATGCTTGGAGAGGGAGAAAAAGACCATGGTGGTTTACCGCAGGATTGGAAAAAAGGCCGCAGGATTCTGAAAAAAATGAAGGGGGTGCAATATTTTTAGTACAAATTACAGCGTGGATTACTGCGCTGAACAGCGGACGGACCCGTGCCCGGAATGGCGTGAGCAGTTAGCGACCGTGCCAAGTACCTCCCATCCCACTCTGTCCTTTCTGTGGACCTCCACTTAGCACTCCCATAATTCTGGTCGGGGGGGACCTCCGCCTCCACATTTTCCAGCGGGGTTTGCACGGACGTCGTCGGTTCGCCTCACTTATCCCTGCGTGGTAAACCAGATTCATTTGCAGCCGAGAGCGGGGAAGCCGGACAAAAGGAGAGTGGCAAGCATGAAGGGCCTTGCGTTTTTTTTTTAATTTATTTTTTTTAAAGAGTAAAACTATGGGTGTCATAGCATGCCCTTTGTTGTGTGCCCGTGCCTTTAGTGGGGAATATGACAGGCTTGAGAAAAGCCCACTCTGGCTTTGAGCTCAGTTCAGTCAAGGTCCCCAGTTGGCTGTGGGCCTGTGCTGCACTGCAGCTCTGCATGCTAGCTCTTAACGTGCCAGCGCAAAATGCAAAGAGATTATAATCTGAGTGACATCAAGTGAGTGTATCGCTGATACGGATTCTCGCATTGTTAAAGCCGTGCCAGCCACCCACCTAAAAAGGGAGAATGTGACCGCTAACGCTTTTCCTTCTCAAAACCTGCCTTAAATACTTTTTTCTTGGAAATCCTGTGGCTTGCAAAGAGTTGAGTGGGAGTAAGATGATCACACACATTTTTTTTTTTTTTGTTGTTCCTGCCAGTTGGAAAACAGCCTGCACTGTCTTGCACACATGCAGAGCTTTTTGAAGCGTGGAATTAAGTGTGAATGGGTGTGTGTGCACGTGTTTGCGGCGGGGGGTGTGTTGGTGTGGAGGTAGTTTTTTTTTTTTTTTTTTTTTACATCTTAGATCTCTCTAAAACTTTATCAAACTGTAATTAATCTAATCAAATGAATCTTTTGCTTAAACTGGAAGGGATATCTTCCAGTGCATAATTATTTAAAGAAAACCACCTGGTTGTTGGCACCTTTTCACCTTTGCTGCTAATGTGAACAGTTGCAATGCTCACATGTGGCTTGCAACTCTCCTGTGTCGTAATGATTTTATTTAGTTCCTTTGACCTCCTTTTATGACTTATCCTGCTCTTTACAGTGGTTCTCTCTTGTTTAAAGCTTGCAAGGGTATTTCATGCCTTCACCACAAAGCCCTGCTGTAAATGAGAAAATGTCTACTTTTCTTAAACAAAGCGGTAGAATACACTTTAATTACTTTAAATTAAATCACTCATAATTCAGAACTGTTTAAATATCTTAATTTGTAGTTGCTATGTATACATTTGAGCAACACAGTCTTCACAGTGACAAGTCATCTCTTCTTAATTTACCAGTTCTTGACATCATCACCATTTCAGAAAATTGAGTTGAATTTTAGTAATCTCAGTTAACATGTCAAAACAAAGAAACATATCAGGCAAGTAATGATATAGAGAGGCTTTAAGAAACATGCTACCCTGTAAGTGTTAATTAAATGAACCCATAAAATCTATTTTAAGAGCAATCCTTTAGTTCCAGCAAGCTAGCTGTTTTGATGTCCTGATATATTTTTTCTTCTTTTTGGGGTATCATTGGCTCCAGTTTGCCCAATTAAGACAGAAAAAGGGGAAATTATTGCCAGTTTTAGCATCTTAAAAAAAACCCTGAATGCTTTTGGTAGGCAGGTATTTGATATCCAGCTTGTTTGCAAGGGGGATGTTTAGAGGAATTGGGATGGAACGGCACAGGATTGGTGGACGGCTTTTGTTGGTGTGGCTCGTTGCCAGGCCCTTATGTCTTTATATACAGTAAACAGATGACCAGACAGTCCTGAGCGCACTTTGGTATCCACTCTGTGTCCTTTTCTCTCCATCTTTCTCTGTCTCTCTCCTTGCTTGTCTCTTTTGTCCCTCCTGCAGGCAGGTTGCAGCTTTAGTGCTCCTTCCGATCAAGCCAAAGCAAAAAAAACATTTTATAGTCCCAGTCCGAAAGAAGAAGAATAAGAGGTTTTCAGAAAGACGGCATTCCTCCACGTGTGCAAAGATGCTTGTGCAGATATTCCTCTCGTCGGTGGTGTCCCTGTGGGCTCTGGCTGGGGACTTCTGTGCGGAGGCGGCGTACTACAACCGCGAGCACTCCGCCAACATGGAAAACCTCCTGCCCAGTGTCTCCCGCCCCACCAACCCCAGCTACACTTTCTATGGGATCATGTTTGATGCCGGGAGCACCGGCACCCGCATCCATGTCTACACCTTCATCCAGAAAGATCCAGGTGAGTCCCCACTCTCGGGTTGCGCCCCCAGGGGTTTAGTGAGCGAGCGCGCGGCTGCCACCTCCGAGTGTCAAGTGTTTGCTGCAGACCATTGGCTGTGCGGCGCTAAAATAAACACGCGCTGCCAGGACAGGGAGAGTGCTCTTCACAGGACCGGTGGTAAGGCAGAGGGCTCTGCGGCCGTTCCCTTCTCAGAGTAGCAAGTGACTGTGAAAGGGTATTTCTGGTTATTTGTGAGAAGGATCTTGAATTTTTACCTGGAAATAACACAGATGCCTCTGGAGGTGTTCGTGTGGATTTTATTTCCCTGTTAGAAGTTGCTGTCCCCGGGTGAGCTGTGAAAGGTGAGCTGAGGCAGTGGGAGAATTCATGCAGACCTATTTACTTCTAAAGTGCTGTGCTCCTAATCTGACAACATGGTTTTCATTCAGTGTAAACCACAGAACACTTAGAGATAGAGATAGAGACTCATTCTGAGAAAGTGTTGAGTTCAGTCATTGCAATGCTATTATGTTTTATTACATATTAAACTCAGTTTCCTTTTGTGTTGTATTTATCTCTCTCTTTAAAGCTGAACTGCCGGTTCTGGACCGTGAAATGTACCATGCCGTGAAGCCCGGGTTGTCTGCTTACGCAGACAAGCCAGAAGTGGTATGTGCTTTATATACTTTTCTCTTTTTGAATCATTCTAACTACAGAGGCATCATGGTTTTGATGTCTTCTTACATCAACATATTTGCGTAGTTTTCTTTTCTTGTATATAAATGGCTCCAAGTGCAGATTTATTTCTTTCAATTGCTTCTCAGTGCAATGCAAACATTATAATTTGGATTTGAAATTGCAATTCTGCAATGAACAATCTGGACCAAGGACAGTCCGCAAATGACTAACTGCAGTCCCTTGAACAAACTATCCATGTTTTTACAGACAGTGACATACTCTCCAATTAGGCGCAAACCATGAAAATGCAACCGGCAAAATGCACTTGCTTTGCTCATCGTTCCTTTTGTATATTTAAAATATGCTTGCAGTAATGTCAGTGAAAGATCTGGTCTCAGGAAGCATACAAGCAGGCAAATTAGTCTGTTAATTTACTTGAGTGTGACTGAATGTCGTATTGCTTAGAAATTCAGAGCAATTGCATATGCCGTCTGTCCTTTTGCTCTTGTATTGACTTGCTTTCATGGTGGATTTCTGGTTGTCTCAGGGTGGGGAAACAATCAGGCAGTTGCTGAAGTTGGCCAAGAAGACGGTGCCGCGCACGGAGTGGAAGAAAACCCCAGTGGTCCTTAAAGCCACGGCGGGTCTTCGGCTGCTCCCCAAGGAGAAGGCGAATGCGCTGCTGGAAGAGGTATGGAATCTGAAAACCACACGCCGCTCTGCCCAGACGGCTGGCAGAGAAACCAACTGTCCCGCCATGAGCCGGCACACCGACCACAAACTGCCTGCGAGTGCCTTCAAAGAAAATGCCTTGTCTGTGACTTCGTGTGTGCAGAAACAGCTGTCCCACGGCTGTCTGAAGCAACAGGATCTGTTGTATTAACATTATCGGGTTTTACCACAGCACTGAAAGCTGGCTGGTTTCAGACACCCAAAATTACAGGCGAATGCACAGAAATGGTTTCAATACGTATCCTCAGTCAAGGCAGGGAGGGTCAGATAAGGTCAGCCAGAATGGCGATACATCTGGGTTTCTTTTTGTCTGCGTATAGTAGCTCTCAAAGAATAAGTTTGTGAGTTACTCAGGGTGTATTGCATTTGAATGTAAACCTTGTTATTTCACATCCTATATGTCTTTGCAGTCTGATTTTATTTTCATTCATAGAGATTCTGAGGCCATAAACACATTTCGGCTCGGTATTGTTGATAACTACAGTAGTATTTAGTTGGAAACGTGATTAATTAATGTGATTAACGATTAATTATCAACACATTTTTTAAACACGGAAATGTATGTATGGGAAATGGTTGATTTAGGAATTAGACACCATCACATGTAATTGTGCCACTAGGTCCAAGAGGTCTTTGCCGATTCCCCATTTTTTGTGCCGAACAACAGCGTAACCATAATGAATGGAAAAAATGAAGGTATGTCTGCTTGACCTTTTACTATTATGCTGTTGACTGATTTTTGGATTCTGAACTGGCTTCCAAAATGGCAGAAACATGTCATTTGAATAGCCTGTCACTAAATTATGCAGTATTACTTGAATGTTTATTCCATTTGAATAGAGATGAATGAGTTAAATTCCATTGCCATGCATAGGTCTCAATGTTTTTCTGTAAATTGCAGTTAATCTATTTTGATCCATGTCTGGTATTTATATCCAGCTGTATAAATGGATAATATGTAAAAAAAAAAAAAAAATCTAAAAAGTTGTGTAAGTCGCTCTGGATAAGAGCGTCTGCTAAATGCCTATAATGTAATATATAAAACTGTTAAGAAATGTCTGCGATTACCTCCGTTACAAATCAAACAATTTGTCAGCACCTCCAACCACATTACATATTAAGCATCATTCATAATTAGTTCCTTAGCATTTATACAGTCAGCTCAGATGAGCAATTCATCATTTTTATTTTATAAGACATCATGTGAAAATCTGAAGGACAAACCCTAGTAATTCCCTGGATTTATGCCCTCAGACCCAAGATGTCAAACACATTTGAATGATGCAACACATTTTAAATGAATCAGAATTAATAGCTTACCACTAAGCTGTTCATTTATGCCTGTCATCTAACCACAAGATTGTGTAAAAACTTCAGTTTGGAAATGTAAGTTCTCTCTCTCTGCACAGATTAAGATATCATCTTACAGTATAATTCATGTTTCCTCAAATTGAAGGGTTGATTCATCATCTCTCTCTCTCTCTCTCTCTCTCTCTCTCTCTCTCTCTCTCTCTCTCTCTCTCTCTCTCTCTCTCTCTCTCTCTCTCTCTCTGTCTCTTAGGAGTTTTGGCTTGGGTAACAGTGAATTTTTTGACAGGTAAGCCATTGCTCACGTCATAGTAGGATGGTGTAAATGTTTACTAGGTTTATTGCCGTGGTTTACACTGTACATAGTACCTTGGTAGTGTAAGACTTATGTCTCCTACCCGAAGCTATAACCTGAGTCACTGTCCACCATCTGGTCACAATGGGATGTAATATCCCTCACATTTTTCAGTCTGTGAGCATAATATGAACAAGTTTTTACTATAAACCAGTGTTGCGGTCAACCAACAATATCTATTTTCTTTTCTGGTTACAGGCAAGTTGAACAAAAACAGTACTTCCTGTTAGAATTCCAGTCTGTGGCTGAAGCTAGTGACAAAAATGTAGTCCCATCTCAGTACAGAACTATCTTTGTGTAGTTCCCCCTCTAAATGTAACAGTTGCAGTGGTTTTCTTTGTAGATTTTCTTACATGCAACTGGCATTTTATTTTTTGCAGGACACTTGTATTCTCATACTAAAAAGACTGTGGGAATCTTAGATTTGGGAGGAGGTTCAACACAGATCACTTTTCTCCCAAAATCCAAGGTAAATCTATTCAACCACTGTAAAACTGTTGAACAGCATGCTTTTAGGAATGCCAGTCTTTCATACTCTATGTTTGTAAACTGTAACTTGAAATTTGTTGACTACATTGGTAACAAAAACAAAAACAACAACAAACAAAAAAACTTTGGTGCCATATAAAGACTTATTTTCTATAAGAATTTTAATAAAATAAAATAATTCATTAGAAGTTCTTGTAATATCAAGATATTTTAAACTGGGTTATATATTGTCACATTGAACAAGCCTTCTGTTGAGCAGATGAATAATTAATCCCTTTCTCTTTTCACAGAAAACAGTTATTTCTGCCCCACCCACTTACATTGCTAGGTTTAACATGTTCAATGGCACTTATGAACTATACACTCACAGGTAAACTCCTATCGTCTGCTGTATTGCACTTTCCAGGGTTTCTTGTAAACTGTGGTCATGAAAATGCATGCTATAAGTTATATCTGCTTATATTTGCGGACACACACCCATGTACACACACACACACACACACACACACACACACACATACACACAGACGCATGCACGCACGCACACACACACATGTTTAAGTGTACAGCTTCAGACTTCAGACTGTTTATGTGTAAAATCAAAATTAAACTTACTGTAGTTATTTGTGGCTTTGGGGCCAATTTTCCATCATTGATCTTGATGATGTGTCATCGGTTAACTTCCCCTGCTCTAATTTCTTGGCTCACTTGCACCCACAACAGTCAACATCTGAAAATTCAAAGTGAGGTGACATTTCACCCCATGATATGTGGTTTTCATGCTTGTCAAGTGAGCGGTAACAACCTGAAACTTTACATAAAGATGATGAGCCTCACCCAGACCATCTGTCTATCCAAACCTATTTTAATTTACAAAGACCACACAATTACTGTTGAACTGAACTTAGGAAATGACCTCTTAAGCATATATGACCTCTCCCACGTAACAGAGTATAATGACTGTTCTCATGCTTTCCCGTACAGCTACCTTGGAAATGGACTGATAGCAGCTCGACTGGCAACCCTAGGAGCTCTTGGTGCTGATGGTAATAAACATTTTAACAATACATATTAATATAATACTTAGTTGCTCTATATACACAACAGTGGTCAATTGTTCTGATGCAAACCATACATTGATTTGTGTGTGTATTCTTTCAGAATCACTACAATAATTCAAGAACTATAACCCTATTCATCAGGCATGACACATAGCCTATCCAGCTGAATGCTGAATCATTCCATGGGCTTTTATTATAGCTCAGAGAACAGCTTGTTCAGCATTGTCTGTCGAGTCATTTACAGAGTGTGCACTGGGACCCTCGCTATGTTAGTAATTTTGGAAGTGGAGAATAGAGCCAGTGATTATGTGGTCTTAACTAGAAAGCCTGAACTTGCTGCTCTGAGGCATTGTATTGTTGCCTTGTTCCTTAACTCCATAGTTACCCTGAGGGAAGCTCTTAGCTGATGAATTCAAACTATTGTCAATTGTTCTCTGTAAGCGTATGTACAGATATAATATTATAATTATAGTAGGAAGACATAGCAAGTCACATGGTCTGATTCTTCCAGGATTAGAGTGGAAAGTCTTCACAAGCTCCTGCTTGCCCAAGAAATTCAGAGAGGACTGGACCTTCGGCGGGCTCACTTACAAAGTCAGTGGGATCCCAGATGGTAAGCAATTCTTTGATTAAAAAAAGAAGTGTAATATCAATGACCATACCCCTTATGGTCTTGCTAAATTTACATGCAAAAGTACATTATGCTTTTGCACTAATCAGATTTACAGTACTTCAGAACGGCCCAGGAATAACAGGATCAAGTTAGCAGAAGCAATAAAAACTAGAATTTTCTTTGAATTGAACAAGCGTGCACTCGGTCTGTTAAGCCTGATTTTCTGGAGCCAGAAACACGATTTAGTCCCTCATCTGGCAATCTTTTCTTACACAGACCTTTTAACAGTAATAACACGGCAGGCCATGTATTTAAGAGCACTGCAATTGTCAATTAACTCCTTAAATAATACAGCATTCCCATACCACAGTCATGCAGCCAAAAGATACTAGGTTTGTCAATGACTTGTAATTTTTCTTTGCAACAAGCGACTTGAACCTAACCGCTCCCAATCATGTGGTAAAAATAGATAGCCCAAGGGGATGCATAGCGTGCTCTTGATGTCAGCACTTGGTTTTTCAGTTGAGCTAGCTGGCCTTTTTTTTTTCTTGGCCAATATGAAAGTGGTCTTTCGGGGCACCCCTCCAGCATACTGCAGCAGTGTTATGAAAGCTCGGGGACAACCTCCATGGAGCTCACAGTCCCCAAGGGACGGGTTCCAAGCCTGCACAGTTAAGTGCGGCGGCGCAGGGAGTCAGCCTCTTTCCACTGGCCACACGAGTGCATGACGAACTTCATTATGAATCATGCTTCTGGTTCTTGCGTAAACAAGCGCTGTTGTAGAGGGTCAGCATTTTTTCATGATTTAAGAATGTGGATCCACAGGCACTGGGGGTATTACTGTAAAGAGAATATAACCCAGGGAAAGTGTTTGACATACAGTCAGGTCCATAAGTATTTGGACAGTGACACAATTTTTGTTGTTTTGGCTCTGTACTGGAGCATATTGGATTTTAAATGGAACAGTCACTATGAGGTTGAAGTGCAGACTTTCAGCTTTAATTTGAGGGTTTTTACGTCCATATCGGGTGAACGGTGTAGCAATTATAGCCATTTTTATACATAGCCCCCCCCTATTTTAGGGGACCAAAAGTAATTGGACAATTTAAAGGAGCTATATGTAACAAATTTACTGTACTAAATCATAAAATGACCATGATATGTCATCAGAGATTAAGGAAACATGTCGAAATACTGGCTTCTCCGACAACAATGCTACAGCCAGTATGTTCTCCTTTGAAATTTCCATTCCGGGTCGGAACGTCTGTATTTGTTTTGGCCTGTGTGATTCACTATTCTCCGAGTTGACTCCGCCCACTGCCCATTACGATCAACCAGATGTACTCCGGCACTCCGACAGCCGATTTATGAACGCCTAAGCTAAGTTCAACATCGTTTCCATTTAGCTAGCGAAAGATTTAAATATGTATATAGTTACTCGCTAAACATACCACTAACGTTAGCTTATATTTGTGTGACCGTAAACATAGCCAACCATGCATCTAGCTAACATTGACAGAGTTATAAAAAATCCACATGAGCTGGTTTATAATTTGCAAACAATAAATAATAAACAAATTGCAAACCTATACATTAGCTGATCAACTTACAGTGTAGGACTCGTCGTCGATTGTCATTGTCAAAATAGAATAAGCTCGTCTCAAAATATAATCTTGCGCTCAGCTCGTCTTGCGCTCGTGTTCGTTCAGTGTCTCGACTCTCTCCAATATTGTGAATTTGGATTGCAGTACCCATTTTAAATGCTCGGTGTCAATGTTACACATAGCTCCTTTAACATAAATTTGAATAAACTTATCATATTTAATATTTGGTTGCATATCCTTTGCAGTCTGTGACCCACATTGGAATTATTACTTACAAAGTAATATATTTCAATCTCTAACTGTATACGTTAAATGATGAGTTAAATTAGAAATTGTTTTTTTTAAAGTCAACTGCTCTGGACAGTCATAGTACTTACATAGTACTACATTTTATGTGTTTATATGCATGCGTATATGTTACGTTAAATGCCATTTTTCCATTGAATTCCAGGTTATGCAGGGTATAAACTCTGCTACTACGAGATTATGAGGGTCGTCAAGGGGATCGTGCACCAGCCATACGAGGTGAAGGGGAGCAGCATTTTCTACGCCTTCTCTTACTACTTCGACAGAGCCGTGGAGTCAGGCCTCATTGGTGAGACAGCAGAAACACACAATATACACATCTTCTTAATCCATAGACTGCGTCGCTGCCGTCCTTAAATCCTAGTGAAACATAGAATGTGTGTAAAACGTTTTTTAAAGAATACTGTTTTGAGTCATTGGGGCTTGTAGCATTCACATTTTGTGATTTGAACACTTACCCTGTTCAAAAAACAACTAGAAAAATAATATAAATATGAAATTATCTCCAAACTAATCAAATTAGAATTTTTTCTTCCCTTAGGAAAGCTAGTTATTTAATATGCTCTTAATGTTGAATGCAATGGCTGTGGTTATACACAGTGGCATATTTCATTAGTGTCTATGGTGAATAATGAATAATTAAATTGATTTAGTTGAAACTGACTGAGAAAAATAATTATCCCTTACAGATGGCAGTCGTGGTGGAGTTGTGGAAGTTAGGGATTTCAAAAAGAGAGCTAAAGAAGGTGAGAGTTCTGACTTTTTTCCACAGAGCACATGGGCTGTATTGGTACATTTTGCACAAACTGTATTCAAGGCTCCAACAATCGCACAAGCTTCACAAAATATCTTTTGGAGTCTTCCTCCAAAACACGCCCTGTTCTACCTCACACAAACACAAGGGCCTTGTTTGTGCCCAAATATCTTGGCTCAGGTTTACCTGAAGCATTGGCTTTATTGCCATTTGAAGGTTACGCAAGCTGAAGAGATGTGATTCACGTGTTTACATGGCATGCACGTAAACATGTATTCTGTTTATCTGTGGCACTGTAAAGAAATTACAGGATGATCTGTATGTTTTATTGATTAATTTTTGGGCCAGGCCCATTTTTCAGAGCATGTGGAATTATTTGTGTGGTTGAAGAAACATTTTATGTTGCACAACAGATTTATAGCTTGTAGGAATAGGTTGGAGTGTTGCTGGGGTCTATTTGCATAGTGAGAACACTGCTCTGCCATCCAGAGGAACAAGTCTGTAGAAGGCAAGCCCAGCTGACCCAGGGGGCACTCTCATTGGGCCAGAGGGTGTTTACAGCACCTGCCTGCAACAAAATGTCTGGGCAGAGACGCCGCCTTGTACACGCACATTTGGCCAGGCGTTCTCTTGGTGCACCAGCAAATACAGACCTTAATAACTGGGCTCAGCTTGTTTCACAGACTCCCCTCAGTCAGTTAAAACCTGGGCTTCAGCCACAACAGGCCAGACACATGCAGCAGTTTTTGAGTTACACATTTGATTCTGCCTATATGTGCATGGGCCTGATGTGGTCCTTTGTGGGTCCTTTTTAGAAACGCACATTCAAACCTCCTCCACAATAGGTACAATTATTCAACAGCAGGAATGGCAGGATACAAATTATATGGTTTCCAGCATCTATCAGCAATATGCCATAAATGTGTTTTAATGACCTGAACAGGACTGTTTGGCCAGCTGTGTCCGGCTCCCATTGTATTGTCCAATAGGTTTTCCACATATTAAACCATGAATTGTGAGTAAGGTTGTTTTATTTTCCTTGATTTCAGTGTGCAATAAAATGACTAAGTATCGTCCCATCAGCCCCTTCCTGTGTATGGATATGACATATATTACTTGCTTATTAAAGGAGGGCTTTGGCTTCAAGGACAGCACAGTACTTCAGGTAAGGTGTCCATATTAAAGGCAGCACCTTGTGTTGCACCTTGCCACATAGTGTGGAACTGTGAACCAACTGCTAGTGATGACATACGTGTCTCCTCTACACAGCTCACTAAGAAGGTGAACAACGTTGAGACCAGCTGGGCTTTGGGCGCCACGTTCGACCACTTTCGCAAGATGAACATCCACTGAGGGCAGTAAGGGGTCACTGGCAGGGAGGTCAGAGGTCATCACGGCCTGGCCTTTACCTCACCAACACCCGGGCTGCCTCGCACTGCAGTTTTATGTAAAACAACGCACCGTCCTCACCTTTCAACCCACAAATAATCTCAGAACTGTTGATAAATAAATCACTATATTTTTTTAAGAATGCCAGCTATTTCTACTGTATGTTCAATCCATGATTAGTGCGTGAGTTTATTTTTTTACCATAAGCGTTTACATTTAGCTTCTTTTGGGTCTCTATCCTAAAACTGTCCTGGCAATATTAAGTCATTATTCAAATCTTGTAAGGTACTAGGGAAGAGTCTCACTGTGGTTCCAAAGGGCAAGATAAGGAGATAAATTGAGAACCCAATTTTTAGTTTCGCATTTCTTTTGTTCTCATTTTTATTGTAATATTATTTATTAATCACAATAAAAGTCCCATTGTTCCATGAACATACATGAATATTAATGTATGCTTTGAAGTGGTTATAGGTAAGAATTGAATAGACTAAATCAAAATTATAATATCTTTCAGACATACCCAGACTGTTCTTGCTTATTCCTGTTTTGCACATAACACTTTAATTGCAGATACTGTACCTAAGATGTTGCTTATTGTCAGTGAAAGTGTTGTACATAGTCATTAATATTATTGGGGTGGGGGGCAGGGGGGGCTCATGTTTGCCACAACTCAGGGGGCACAAGGAAAGCAGAGACAGAAAGTGTTATTTTCACTGAATATGCCTAATACTTGTTATGTATTATTAAGCCCATATTTATAAGCTGTGCATTATCAATGTGTGGCCATATATACAACACTGCCCACTGTCAAGTACATGACATGGAAATGACTGACTTAGAAACTTTCCCATAGTGATATTACCATTCATCAAATAGGAAAAATCAGTGTGGCATGTCATTGTTGATGGCAGGATCAAATGCTGGTTTCAGTAAACATACAGCTTGGTGCTTAAACATCCCATTAACCTTGGTGAACATATTTCAACACAACTGCAAATTACATTTAGCTCTTTGGTGCAAAAAATACTAAGATTATAAATAGTAATTTTAATTTGTTTTATTAACTGTAAACAGTGCCGTTTTTCAATTGTGTTTGTAATTATTTTACATGAAATGTTTTAATTCTGCAAACATTGACGTGACATCAAAGGGATTGGGTGTAGAAAAATGTATTTTTTCATACTTTCTGTAATTGCAATTTCTGTATTGATAAAACAATCCTCCTGCTTTATTTTGAACTGTATAAATGCATTTATATATATACATTGTTTTATTAAAACATTTAACATTTGTACACTTTGGTTTGCTTGGCTTTTCTTGATCATTTATGAGGCTCTGTAAATGTCATGTACGGTTGACCCATCTGTAGCACGACACTATTTGCAAATGAAATGGAGACAATCCAAAGGGAAGGAACAGGGGATATAGTACAAAGCGGGATTACGGAGTTAGCTGGATAACTGCAAATCTGGAACTTGGACTGAAGTAAAAAGAGCTGTTCTGGGTTTTACTCAGTGCAGTTATCCAGCTAACTCAGTAATCCTGCTTCGTAGTATATATCACCAGAAGGACCAAAATCTTATTCAGTGCAGTGTCCAATGTGGACAGTGTGGAAAATGTGCGTTGTAGCCATAGACTATAAAAATATGGACAAAGCCACTGTGACGTCACCCATTGCCTTTCCATGGCCTCGTAAAAACTGAACACTACGCTCCTGCTCGACCACTTCGCTCTGCTGCTGCAGGGCGACTTGCACTTCCCTCCCTCCATGTTAAAGGCTCCCGCTCGTCCCGACTGCGGAGCTTTTCCACCCTAGCTCCCCAGTGGTGGAACGTACTCCCCACTCTGTTGCACTCAGCTGAAACACTGTGTTTTTCGTCGTGGTCTGAAAACGCACTTTTTCAGACTCCACCTTGACTAAACTACCTATATAGGGCCATTCTATAGTATTCGCTTCCTGTTTTCTATTTAACTTGTGTTTTTGGTTATTCTATAGTTCAGAATGAATAGCTGACTGGGTGTACTTCTCATGTTTATTACTAGGGATAGCTCCTACGCTGTGAGAAAGCTGTGCTTTGTCGGATTTGCTTTGTAGTCGCGTCAATGACCTTCAATATGCACGTATTGTGTCGCTTTGGATAAAAGCGTCTGCCAAATGATTGTAATGTAATGAACTGAAGCTCTGGATGTCTTTTTCGCCGCCCGTTTGTACAAACTGCGTCTGCTCCGTGGAGCCGAAGAGGACTCAACCTGTCCCTCTGATTGGTCCTGAACAATATTTAAAAAAATCAGCACATGCAGAGGCATTAGATAGAATAAGGAAAGGCACCTATTGCAATTAAATTTTTTTGTGGGAAAAATTTATTGACTGAGTATTTTGACCACATTGCTGCCATTGACTTACATGGTGAAATACCTATACTGGAGCCAATCGCAGTGGCGCTAGTGAACAATGGCACAATTGCCGCTCCCAGCCCAACCCGGAAGTGAGCTTCAAAACGAAAGTCCAGTCTTGGCCCCATGGTTGTAGCAGGTAAGCACTTGTGCATTTAAAAAGTTTGCAGAATCAATTCAAGTTGACGAGAAGATTGGTCATCCCACCCTGTATAATTTAATGCATAGACAACGGATATGGTGGAAACTTTGAAGATAAGATGACAGGACCGGTTCTGTTGACCTGATGTCTGAGCCTACAGGTTGGCATTATTGGAGTAGGATACAATGTTAGTCAGCCTTTTACTGTGGTCTATCATCTTCATGAAGGGCAGTTATTTAAGATCAACATTAAAAATGTGTCACATCTACAGTTCTGGTGCTGAGATTTCATCAGAATTGTTGTGTTATCCAGTCTGATCGTCTTGAGCCATTTAATCCTGCAAATTCCCCCACTGTATTTCATAATGTTGGCCCAGGTCATATTCACCAGGCATAAGAAATGTACAGTCATTTCACAATGTCATTTTCACAGAAACAAGTGGAAGCTTACAAATAGCAAAGCTTAGTTAAAAAAATACAGCTGTTCACATATACAGTGCCCTCCACTATTATTGGCACCCCTGGTAAAGATGAGTAAAAAGGGTTATAAAAAATTTACCGTTTGGTGAATTAGCTTAATCTCACACTGAAAAATTAGAAAAATCCAACCTTCAATTGAAGTTAATTTATTATGAGAAAAAAAAATCCCTCATCAAGAAATTATTATTTTTAACAAAACCATGTGTGCCACAATTATTGGCACCTCTGCATTTATATATAGAATAAAGTAATCATTTTTTATATTTGGTCGCATATCCTTTGCATACCATGACTTCCTGATGTCTGTGACCCAACAACATCAAAAGACTCTTGATATCTTATTTTCTGGTACTCTTACAAGTGATACTATAACGTCTCGGCATTTGAATGGATCTCCATGGGAATTAGGGAGTGGGTCTAGATTTAGCTGTAAATTACACTGGAACAGTATGGAACACATGGTTGGCTAAATGGCTCCAAGTCATCAAAGGTCTGACGTATCATGCAAGCCTTAAACCATCACTCTGCTGCCAGAAATACAGTAGATATGGATAGATAACCTGAAGGGTTTCTTCTCCTGACTTATTTTTCCATAGAGTTCAATAGGAACATTTGTAATATATATATAAATGCAGGGGTGCCAATAATTGTGGCACATGTGGTTTTGTTAAAAATAATTATTTCTTGATGAGGGATTTTGTTTTCTCATAATAAATTTACTTCAATTAAAGGTTGGATTTTTCTAATTTTTTCAGTGTGAGATTAAGCTAATCTGTGAATTACTGTGAATGGTGAATTACTCATCTTTACCAGGGGTGCCAATAATAGTGGAGGGCACTGTACATTCAATTGCCTTATTTTGGTAATTGTCATATTGTAAATGAACAGACCTTATACAGGGAAGTAATTTCAATGCCATAGACAAATTCAAATATCAAAAACATTAAATCATCATCATGTCCTTCACCTATGAAAAAAGGTCACGTTCAAATTTGAGGATAGGATTTTTTTCACCAAGTACTTGATAGAAAGTACAGATGTAAAGGGACAATTGCGACAGACTTGTGTGTGAAGCTCAGCATTGGTGATTTTTGTTAGGTTGTTCTGGGCAAAACTTTTTATCAGGTTAAAAACACTGGTGTAATTTAACATCATTCAAAAATGGAAAAATAATTTAATTGATGGTCACAATAGAGCCGATCAAGATGAGATCAATAGACCAGCTGTAAAAAAGAAAGAACCTCCTTGCAAAAAGGTGCATTGTGGATAAATTAAAGTACACACCAAGTCTAACTTACTGTATGTCAAATCTAACCATGAGAGTTTTGATTTTCCTTTTGATGAACCTTTTCCGAAGTGCTTTTTAAGTAATTTACAAAATTAACTTTAGGAAAGATTTTCATCTCTAATTACTATGAAGGTTTTCTTGAGCAGAATACGCACTGCAAGGATACTAGACAATCTCTGAAAGTAAAATAAAACTTTATTAATTTACACTTTTACATGACCCCACCATGGCACCAACTCCAGTTCTCCCACCAGCGTCACTTCATAGGCTCTCACTTGCTGGCATATGACATGATCTGTTCCTGGAAACACAAGGAGGGGATAATTTATTTTAAATTTTAAAAAAAACATGGAAAACCTGTCATGAATGTTCCACTGACATAACTGCTAATGTTTTTTTTAATGTTTGAATCTTCTGCCATTTGCAAGAATCCGTCCTGAGGCAGTTTATTTCACCAATTTAGAGGAAGCAGAAATTAACCATCACTGCATAATTGGAAACCTGGTAAACAGGTGGCCCAACCTGACCCGCTGTCTATCAAAGTGTCCAGGCTTCCAAACATTATTCATGTAAATGAATGCTGGTTCCAATTGACTGTTACTAAGTGACCCTGTGGCCCTCAAAAAAATGTGTAGATGTGCAACACTGACATATAGTACGTACAAATATTGTGCATAACTAGGCCTCTAGAAAAGACCTCTTTATAAGTAGCAATGCTTGCTTTGTTCTGGATAACTTAGTAGGGAATGAAGCCATTTCACATGAGCGGTCTGTAATAAAAGGAGTGTGAAAACACAGGCTAACGCTGCTGTACACAGCATGGGGCGAGCCCTGTACCCCACCCACACAATTTCGGTAACACTAAATTTGGGTCTAAAGTTAGCCAGCGCCGTAGTTCACGACCAGGAGCACGGCCCAGTAAATTATAGGCACTTTTGGACTTTGGAGGCATGTAATCAGTGGAGGGGGGTGGAGCAGGAGGCGGGGCTTACCTTAACGGGTGGCACAGCATTGGTGGCCTGCAGGCCGAGGGTCCGCAGTAGCACCATGGAAGCAGAGTTGGTGGAGTAAAGCCGCTTCATGAGGTCGATGGCGGCCATCATGGGGAGGTTGTGCCGCTGGCGTTCCGTCTCATATTCCAGGAGATGCTGAATGGCTCCTGAAGCACGCAGAGCGCAAGGGAACAGAGCGACAGAGCGTCAAAGGAAATTTCTGGAAAACTGGTAGCAAGCAAAGCAGGGCTTCGCAAAGCCAAGTTTATACCATTTTGAAGCAACTGCTAGTTTCATGCATGACTGCGTTCTGGTCTGTGGTGAACCACGGCAGTTGGTGGCGAGGCAACAGGCTCCAAAGCATCTTAGCCTTTCATGAAGCACCATGGTAAAGAAAATGACACAACATTTTATAGTTTCAGAAATGTGTGTTAAACATAAGGCATGACCTTATACTTACAATTCACTGGCCGCAATACAAATGTGAATACATATCGAGAAGAGTTCTGCCAATGAAGACACACACCTAACAACTGTATCCTCATACTTTCTATTCGGCATGTGCCCTTGGTGGAGAGCAAAAAATATATCCTGTACTTGCCATTTATAGATACAGACATACGTTTACTTTTTTAGGTATTTGCTAAGCTAAAGTTACCTGGAAAGAAGAAAGTTAGCAAGCTATCATAGAATAGTTGGGCAGTAGGCATGCTCAAATAATTTCAAATCGCATTACATTTCATTTTTGCACTTACAAGACGAACGAATGAACCTATAGCAAGCAGCAAGTTGCATGTATGGAAGTTGAATGGACTACTACCTTGCTTGCCACTGTGCACAAAACAGTCTGGTAAAACCTTAATATTTAGATGGTATGACTTTTTAATTGATTAAAAAGTATACAGGAACTACATCCCATGGTATAATAACATGATCGTTTGAGCAATTAAATGACAATTTAAACCATCTCTCCAGTTTAGAAAACACTGTTAATCCATTTCATAAAAGCATTAAGGCTCTTTTGGCCTGGATATTGGCTTAATATTAAAAACTGGCAAGGCTAGGAGGTATTGCTTTAGTTGCATATAAGCACATGCATGCAGGCCCGCCAATGTTAGTTTATGTAATTTACAAAAAACAGAACTTCAGTGCAACTTCTACAAAGTGATTTCTAACTGTAACTCATCTGTTCCTGCTGTGCCATATATACATGCTTTATATATAATTTATCATGAATTTCATGCATTATTTTGCCTTTAAATATATCATCAGCACTAGAGCTGAACTGAGTCTATACTTTTTATTAAATGTTTACTGGCACATTTCTAAGCTCACCTTAATGTCTACCCTTGAAAGCAGCCTTTACCTTAATTTGACCTTTTCATACCAGCTAATCAGCAGCCAATGGGCTCATTCACAAGGTAACACTTTCATTTCCCTTTGTGCAAGAATGCAATACACTACTCACAGCAGTGAGTGTTTAAAAAAACCTACTAAAGGAAGCACGGATTCTGTCATTTCCTTTTGAGCTGTCTTTACCCAGTAAACCCACAATTTAAAAGTCAAACTCCACTTCAAAAGAGACTAAAAGGATATAAACCTTTCTTCAAGAGAAAAGCACTCCGTTTCCACATATACAGTGCAGTCCTTAAGTATTTGGACAGTGACACAATTTTAGTTGCAGCTTTAATTTGAAGTTTTGTACATCCATATCGGGTGAACCATGTAGCAACTGTATCCATTTTTACACATAGTCCCCCCCCCCCCCATTTTAGGGGACCAAAAGTAATTGTACAAATTAACATAAACTTAAATAAAGTTATCAAATTTAATATTTGGTTGCATATCCTTTGCATAGCAGGACGTCCTGATGTCTGTGACCCAACAACATCAAAAGACTCTTGATATCTTATTTTCAGGTACTCTTACAAGCGATACTATAACGTCTCGGCATTTGAGTGGATCTCTATGGGAATTGAGGGGTGGGGCTAGATTAATCTGTAAATTACATGGGATTAGTATGGAATACATGATTGGTAAAATAGCTGTAAGTCATCAAGGGTCTGGGGTATCAAACGAGCCTCAAACCATCACTCTGCTGCCAGATATGCAGTTGATATGGATGGATTATTTAAGTTTATGTTAATTTGTCCAATTGCTTTTGGTCCCTTAAAATGGGGGGGGGGGGGACTATGTATAAAAATGGCTACAATTGCTACACTGTTCACCCAATATGGATGTAAAAACCCTCAAATTAAAGCTGAAAGTCTGCACTTTAACCTCATAGTTGTTCCATTTGAAATCCAATGTGCTGGAGTACAGAGCCAAAACAACAAAAATTGTGTCACTGTCCAAATACGTACAGACTGCATTGTACATTCAATAATATGATAGCCTGTCATATTGGAGGAGAAAAAAAAAGCAGCTTGTAAAAACCATGGACTCAGGCGCTTACCCAAGTCTTGCCCATTAAAAGCTGCTTGGCTCAGGACCTGAGTGAGACAGGCCACATCCCCAAATCCCAGGTTTGCCCCCTGGCCAGCCAATGGGTGTACTCTGTGAGCAGCGTCCCTGCAACATTAAAAAAATAAAATAAAATTCCCCAGCACAGAGTTATCATTTAATTCTCTACCAAATGACAAAATCATTCAAAAGCCATAGACCTAAGGCAGGAACAATAGCCTTTCAGTTCCAAGGATACCAAGATTTGGATCTTTCTTACACAAATGAGGCTTATTTATAATGCACATTAGTTAAACCTAATCGTCCTTCTATGATACATTGCGAGCAGTCTTGAGGATGGCCCATCCTAGCATCGCTCACAGATCAGGAGACAGACGTAAGGCAAATCTTGCTCCCATCTGATTCTGTTTATGGGTTAGCTTTTGCCAGGGAGAACATGCGGTCCACCATGCTCCCAGAGCTGACCCGGTTACACTAACAGCAATAACAAAACTCCACAGACCCTCCCATACAGTTGGTTAGATGAGCCATTTGAACTCTGGTTTTTTTTTTCCCTCTGAGGGACAAATGCATAAATCAGTCAGGGGCTTTGGAGCCAGACTCAAAAGAACATCCCAGTAATCACAGGAGACAGCGCTTAGGTCTGCAAAATCATCAGGCGAAAACCAGTGGGAGTTTACTTACGGCTTCATCTGGTGCGGCACAGACAGCTATTTTGGAGGAGAGCAAGTTGCTTCTATCGCAGGCCATGATTGGATGCGTTTCAGCCAGACTGGCTTGTCTGCCACCGCATGTCCAAACAACACACCCACCGCTCACCCCCCCCCCCCCCCCCCCCCCCCCAGTAATTGACAGGCTGGCGCTCTAGTCCTGGTGCAGAATGTCAATGTTTGTTCTTAAGTGCACTGATAAAGTGCTAAGAAAATGGCAAACAACGCAACACTCTGTGCTGACAATGTGCTAAACGTGAAGGGCTTTCCAAAGCAAACCGGACCGGAGGCCCGGTCCGCCCTCACAGCGACGTACCCGATGAGGGCCACGCGGTGCCTGATGTACTCTGAAGCGTGGCCCATGCCCAGGGGGAACATGACTCTGCTCTTTGGGCCGATTCCGGCGACACTGGGAGGCAATTGTCTCGCAGACGTCCCGGAGGGCGTGAGGTAGGACAGCGCTGTCCGGAGAAGAGACCCGGCCGTCTCGATCAGCTCCGAGTGGTTGTCATTGCTCCACTGCGGGAGGAAAAAAAAAAGAAGAGAAAACAAAAGGCAGTGAGGAGGTGACAGAAATGTCCCTGACCAAACCTCCCGCAGCAATGGGCCAAAAACTTGCTGAATAAAACAAGACCAACCCTTGTTTTAATTAGCTTGGGTTTTAAACACTTTCCTCAGAGAAAGGACCAATGTTGCCAACCGCAAGTGTATTAAACTAACCATGCATGACTCAACCTTGCTGCCCCTAGTAGGAGCCAAGTAAAAATAGCACCCTTGAGAAAATAGGCTTCATTCAGAAAATATTTCACAGAAAGCAGGTCACGGCTAGATGGGCTCAGTTAATAGAATGTGCAGCAAACCTCAAACATAAGGACACCATCAGTATTAAGCTATTACATTAAATGCATATGTTGCCAATGATGATTACAGTGTTATAGTGCTAGTAATCTATAACAAATAAACAGTATTATTTTACTTAAGTTTAATTCCATTTTTTTATTTTACAATTATTTAATGCTGGGCAAAACTGGCCTTCCAGTCCACCTCGTACAGGTAGACAGGGAAATAAATTTGAGCATACAGCTGGTCTGCTCGAATGTTTTCATTGCACAAAGACAGGGAGATCATGCACTTCTGCAAGGGAGACTCACAAAGGCAGAGTTGATGGAGTCCACAAAGCTCTCTTCATCTTGCTCCAGCAGCTCCTCTGCATGCTGGTGGCTGGTAGACCACACCAGGGAGCTCATTGTGTCGGATAACTTTTGCAGGCAGAGAAGGGGCCAAAAGAAGGAGTGCGTGAGAGACCGTCAGATGGGAGCGAACCCTTAGGTTTTAATTAAACACAATCACAGTGGGAACTCTTTTCACTTTCTAAAACTAAGAAACTAAAGTTGTCGCATATTTCAGACAGAAAGAATATACAGTGCTGCTCAAAAGTTTGTGAACCCTTTAGAATTTTCTGTATATCTGCATAAATTAGATCTAAAATGTGATCACATCTTCCTGAAGTCCTGAAACTTGATAAAGTGAACCCAGCTCAACAAAAAACACAAAAAACATTATTCTTTTATAATTTATTTATTGAGCAAAAGTATCCAACATTAAATGCTTTTTTGGAAAAAGTATGTGAACCCTTGGATCATACGTATTTTTAAAGTATCATATTTAATATTTGGCCGCATATCCTTTCATGCTGTTACTTCCTGAAGTCTGTGACCATCAATATTAAAAGACTCTCAATATCTTATTTTCAGGTACTGTTACAAGCGATACTATAACCTGTGAGACTAGATTCAGCTCTAAATTACACTGGTACAGTATGGAACATGACTCTGCGGCCAGATATGGAGTAGATGTGGATGGATCACTGCAAGGGTTATTTCTCCTGACTCATTTTCCTATAGAACTCTATGGTGAAAAAAGTCAGGAGAAGAAACCCTTAAAGTGATCCATCCACATCTACTCCATATCTGGCCGCAGAGTGATGGTTTGGGGCTCGTTTGATACCTTAGACCCTGGATGACTTACAGCCATTTAGCCAGTCATGTGTTCCATACTGTACCAGTGTAATTTACAGCTGAATCTAGGTCTCACCCCCCAATTCCCATAGAGATCTATTCAAATGCAGAGAGGTTATAGTATCGCTTGTAACAGTACCTGAAAATAAGATATTGAGTCTTTTGATATTGATGGGTCACAGACTTCAGGAAGTAACAGCATGCAAAGTATATGTGACCAAATATTAAATCCAAGGGTTCATATACTTTTTTTCAACAAAGCATTCAATATTGGATAATTTTGCTCAATAAATAACTTATAAAAGAATAATGTTTTTTGTGTTTTTTGTTGAGCTGGGTTCACTTTATCAAGTTTTAGGACTTAGATGAAGATGTGATCAAATTTTAGATCAAATTTATGCAGATATACAAAAAATTCTAAAGGGTTCACAAACTTTCGAGCAGCACTCAGCTGCCCTTTTTTTTTGGACGATACTCTTTTGAACAAAAACCACAAATAGCCATGGCAAAATGTATTAGTCAACTACATTGTATAAAAAGTTAAAAAATGGGGGCCAGGACTACACAAGCACAATGCAATGCAAATGCATTAGTGCGATTCATTCAAATGCAAATTACATGAGAATCTCAAGCTGTATGTTCCAAAATAAAGTATACACATATACTAGCCTTTATTTTATCATATAAGGAACAGACAAAAATATGAGTAAGTGAAGCTTACCGGAAGCATTGCAATAGGGCCAGTTGGAAGGAACCTCTGCCATGCCACATTGTTTTCTGTGGGCTAATGCCAAAGTTTGAAAAGGAGAAAGAGAACGTGAAATTAAGACCTGCACATTCATCAATAATTGTCAGAATTGCCAGTGCTACCTGGGGACATCAGAAATGGCATGGCCCTCTGATAGCATGTGCGTTGGTAGATATAATTCTCCTGAGAGACAGCTGTCAGACACCCTGTGGGCGGACAATCAGTAGTGGAGTGTCACGGTCTCAGGACTTTAGGACACAATTACAGTCATAAATGCTTGACACCAAATAAGTAAGACAACCCACTAAAAACACTAAATAAAGAATTTGTGGTATTTTCTAGGGACAATTTTGTTTGGGTCAAAGGTACATTATCACCAGTCATAAATGTGCTACAATATGAACTACATACATATTGCTTTTGTGCATGAATGTTTCAAAGCTCATTTGGTACTTTTTCAGTTACTCCCAAACCTGTGTAGTGTTACCTTTTCCTTCAACACTAAAGTAACTGAAAAAGAGCAAAAATGAGCCGGGAGCTTGATGCCAATAATCTAATCTGCAGTTTGTTATTCCTTACCTCACAGTTTAAAAGGTGAAATTCAATTAACCAGTTTAACAGCAAAGTAAACAACTTTGTCCTTCCGTTTCCCTTGAATGCATTAGCAATGAATGTGTACTTTGGCAGCAATTTACCTCCCTCCAACTACGCAAGCGTATACATTATGTACAACTGGGTACCCTGAAACACTGAAGACATTTAATGTTTATTTAAATGTATTCCATCTACTCCATCTACATTTGTTGCTGTCCTCCTCCACTCCCGTGAGGCTCTGTGAGCCTGTTCAATCTCATTTTGCCTGTAGCGTTATGCCAGCACACGGCTAAAATGAATATAAACACAAATTCTACACAGCAAGACAAAAAAAACTGCTTAAAATACACATAGCAGACTACATCTGTAGCTTAGTTTGTGTTTAGTGTCTGTATTTACGGCATTAAGTAATCAAGAAGGCTTAAAAGAATGAGTAACAACATGACTTACAAATGTAATTTGGAACAATCTAGAGAGGAGAGGCAGTGAGTTCAGGGCTTTTTTGAGTGATATATTTTGAAATGGGTGACAAAACATTTCTGATAGGCTTCAAGTATTACTAAAAAAGCAAAGCTATTTTAATACTGATACCTACTTCATTAAGGCTATGGAACAAGACATAACGTTTTTAATTACCCTTTAATAATTCTAGGCCTCAGACAGGAATATCCTAATTACTGCTGTGCCCAGCCGACTCCAACTCACTCACATACCCATTGTACAGTTAACCATTGATAACTACCATAAATACACACACCTGTTTAGAAGCCTATATTTAACCTGGGTCACGTCAACTCAGGTCATTACATTTGGAAAGAAGCTATTGTGAAAGATTGTTCTAGAAGTCAAATGCAGCCTATATTTACTAAACCTGTAGAACTCAATAAGGACTACAGTTGCGGTAGTATGATCTAGTGGGGAAGGCGTAAGGAACACAGGGTGGGTGATGGACTTTGGCTGCAAACATTGAGTGGCTGTGTTGGGTATTGGTAACAGCTGAAGAGCACTGGCTTCTCACTTCGGACAGGTGCAGGACCGCCACAACAGCGGACTGATCGTAGTTCCACTTCACCGTAGGCATTCCTGCTTCTTTTCGCACCATAGAGTTCGGCCCATCAGCCCCAATCTGGAAAACAACCAACAGTCGGAATGGCTATGAAGGCACCAACCCTAAAAAACTTTTAAATTCTTAAACACAAAAACTTTCTGGGCAGACAGTTGTCAAACTGGTGCAGAAAGTTAAGAGCTTCCATTATGCAAGAAGCAGCCTCATGTCACCCAGCTGCCGGGGCAACATGAAGTTGCATTCTTACGAAATGCTGTGGACATCAAGGCACCAGGGTATTGTCTGGAAGGAGGGGCACAGACAACAATGGACTGTGACGTGTTATTTTTCCTGGCCACAAAAATGCAGTCAAAACATCCCACTTACCAGCAACTTGGTCTGCAATGTATCGCCATTGGCCAGCTTCACCTGCACCCAGGGGATGGAGTCCGCTACCTGGTAGGACCTGGGCCAGGCGTACTTCACCACCCTGGTCCTGTACTGGACCTTCACGTGACCTGAGGAAGGCACGGGAGGAGAAGAACAGTGGGTCACGCGACCTTCGCCAGCCCTGTAAAGCTGGACCACGACACAAGTCAGCAGGCGACGCAACTGCTAAGTCATTCGTTGGATAGCGTCACCAAGGTCTTGTACTCATTTCAAGGGGAAAAAACGAGATCTGGCTGTTACTGAGGAAAGATCTGAAAGCCACCTCGTAAAAAACCACTGGTTTCTGCAGCGGCCAGTAACTAGCTGCTGAAGATCAATTTGACAGTCTTAATGGGTTCGGCTAGCCGCATGGCATATACTAATAGTGTTTATCTACCAGTGTACCATGCCTCACGCCTGCTTATATGCCAGCAGCGTACATTTACAGAAATGTATGCTTTTACTGGAACGAGGCACAAAAGGCCACGGAATTACATTTGCATTGCTGACTTGGAACAAGTCCTGCCCGCAGAACGACTACTGGTTACTAAACGCGAGTGACAAATATCGGCTTGCTTGGGACTGGATTGTGGAGTTATTATGAACCAGCTGGTCAGGCCACAAACTTGTACGACTGCAGCGACATTGAACCATTGCTATGCGGCGGAGAACTAAGAGGCTGAGGACAACCGTGACCCGCACCAGTGGCAACATGTGCGAAAACCACAAATCCATAAACGTCAGTAAACTTTTAAAGTCAAGCACATGGGACTGCTACGTTTTCGACTGTTAACCTTAGAAGAGTTTGCTTCGTTTCAGCAACTATATGTGCCATCAGCACTGGAGCATCCTCAGAGCGCTTTTAAGAGACCCGGGAACACATGGCCTTTTTTAACTAGGTCACTAGACCACTGCACGTGTACTCACGTGGCTAACCTTTCTGAACTCTATCTTTGGCTTGCTGCATTGGAAATTTGCAGCTTGATTGAAATAGCAGAAAAAACATGGATGCATCCAAGAGCTGAACCAGTTCTCGTAAACAGACACTCAGAAAAGTACAAATAAACAGAATGGGGATGGGAGGGGACGACTGTGGTGATGCCTTATGCCAGACCAGCACAAAATATTGACTGAACAAACCATTGACAAAGTTAAAGAAGAAAAAAAAAAAGGTAATAGACAAATCATGACCGAAAGAAAGGAGGGCATTGTATAGCTCTATACCTACCAGGGAGTGTGTCTAGTTGTTTTGTCAGGGCTGCCACAATGACGTCATTCTCAACAATATACGCCAACTCTTCCTCCAGGTTCTTATCGAAAGTGATCAGGGCATCCGAGCACGCATCCCAAACCTAAAGGAGTTGAGCAATTATTCCTGCGGTCAGCCGCTGGGCCCTTACAAGCAACCCCCCTTCCTATTTATACCACTCCAAAGAAGCGCAGCTTCCCTGAACTAAACATATCAACTCAGCTCAGCTGCAGCCTTGGCTTCTGAAATGAGTGACTAAACCAGCGATACCAGACATTACTGTATAACACCAACACCCTTTCTGACCTCTGCTTGCATTTAGAAATGTATACAGCATATGCATGCAAATACAGAGGTGATGGCCAACAAATATCATGCAATAATACCATTTTTTAATTTCTTTCTTTTTATTTTATACCAAATTTTTCACCCACAATTTTGGATCACCAGGCATAATTATTATGGGCTCATCTCATCTCAGCAATATCCCTTGTTAAACTCAGGAGGATACACACTAGCGTATGCATCCTACAACAACACGTGCAACCATCTGAATGGCAGGATAACTGATGTAGCTGGAGCAGGCAGACTGACAGGGGTTCCCAATTGTGCAGTGTAGTGGGGCTATCCTACCAACTGAAATTCTCTCTATTAGGACTATGCAACCCCATGGGGGTCCCACAGCTAGAACCAGTGCAGGCACAGCCAAGAGCATGCGCCTCGGACTCCCCTCCGGCCTCGTGCATGGCCATGACATCTGTGCAATGCAAAAGCAAAGCCTTCCAACGTTCATTTTCAGCCCTTCGGCAAATGACTGAACTGTACCAAATGCAGGTATTCAATAAAAAATAAAAAAACCTGCTGCATCAATCAGTAGACAGTTGGTTTTACCTCGATCAGAAACCGCTGACAGCACTGGTTTTTTATGGGATAAACATTTACTTCAAAATTCAACTTAATCAAACCTAAGATTGCAGGGATGTGGACATGGGAAGAAGAGACACCTTTGTTGATAAGCAGCATGTTGCTAGGAATCCGTGTTGGTGCCCATTTACAGAGCCTACGTCCCCAAAAAAAGTGATTTTGCGTATGCTTTTCTATCCTCTCGCACCACAGGAATGCAACGGTACAGTTGATTGATGACTTGCAGTGTATCTTTCCTTGTTTATGGGCACCATGTTCGGGTACGTGGCTTCTTGCCCTCCCCTCCTGCTTCTTTTAATTTATGTTTTATTGGACACCAAAGGGAAGCCCTGTTGGCAATGCCCACTTGGGACGGTAACTATACGTTGGCCTGCCAATCTTCAGAGAATTTTAAAGGACCACAGTGCCACAGCATGCTGTCATTAACGAAACCACCGCGAGTAAAGAAAAAAAAAAGTACAGCGGAGATATTATGGGAGAGGTATATCACGATACAGCATTTCAAGATGACATCTCTCACCGCAACAGAAACCACACGGTTTCTTATTTGGTTCAAAAAGGCCACATCTTAGAGGAGGGACCACATTCTGGCCTCAGTTGTAAACCAGGGTCAGTTTACTGTTGCCATCCACAGTCCCCTCCACTTTAATCTTCTCCCCCTGTTTTTCACATGAATCTTTATAATTAGAAGACCGGGAAGCTAAATTAACATTTGAAAATGTCAAATGGATTTATTCGCTCCATTAAATATGCTTCTAATAAACAAACACGTTGCCCTGTGACCAAAGAAAAGCCAACTGTTTGCAGAAGCCCAAGGGCTAAGGTTATCATTTTAAACGTATCTGTCTTTCCTAGAGATGCCACACTACAGGACCTGCCTGACCTGTGTTTTAAATATCAAACCACAGAATTCTTGAAATATGCACTTGCACCACCAATGCATTTGCCTTTCATTGTGAACAATTACATGCCCTGGGAAATTACACTGTACACCACGATGGAGATTCAGGGAAGGAAACATGATAACGTTGAATTCCATGCCAACACTGCTCGCTTTGCTTGAGTTGCACTGACAAACAAGCGGCGTTTTCCATAAATTACATATTTCCCAGCTGACATACGACTTGATGACTGGTGCACGACTCATAATTATGGGTGAACCAATTACGCAGGTGTTTATTCTGTACCCGGCAAAGGGTGTGTGCATCATACATTAAAACCTTCGGAGTGACAGGAAAAACAGAATTAAGGCTGTCGAAACCTTTACTGCACGCTACTACCTTATATGCATCATGCACAGATACAAATGAAACACTGAACTCCCACAAGCTTTGGTGGTGAATTGGTACTGCTTTAGGCGTAATACTCAGAACTAACCTGCATCCTCTGATAAGGCTTGCATCTCATATTTACCACGTGATCCCATGCTCCAATACCTAGAAACACAGGAAAAAGATAAATGATACGAGAAACAATTAGAAATCAGAGGAACATAATCTAGAACTCTTAGGAAACTGCATAGCTGCGGTACAGAACATAGTCAATAAGACACTTTTGATGGCAGACCCACTCTAACAAAAGCCTATGCCATTTTATGCATTTAAGAATGTGATGGAAAGGGAGAGAAACAAACAGTAGAGATCAGAACAAATGGCGGCTATAACCGAGTAATCAACATTGTGAGTAATAATGGACTAATCCTCGATCTACCACCTTGGATTCATTCATATACAGCAACACCATAAATACGTTTAATCCTACAAGCAAGCAAGCCTCATCAAAAACATGTCCAAAGTCATTTGCTGCCATTGGACATGATGGTCTTTCCAAAAGAGTGTATTTATTTAGTCAGTGAAGTCAAAGCCAACATTCTAATTATGAACTCAAGAATGCACAACAAGCAGTTCTTCCCCACACTTTATGCAATGGATTCCAACAAGATATATGAACTATGTGCAATACAATTGCCCCATTTGTGGGTTCGCTACAAGACAGGTGTAATTATCTTCCTTCTATGATTGCATAGCCAGGAAGGAAGTTTTCATGGCTTCTCTTCATTTGATTAACTTCTAAAAAGCAAGAGTATCCAACATTGACCTAGCACATTTTATTTGATTTCATTCATTTCAGTTGACATTGTTGGCACAGATGAGATGCACTGAGTCTCATCAGAGTTCCATTTACATTCAAAGACCTTGAAAACTCCCAAATTAACAGAAGGCTGCCCTTGCAAACTGTACCACTGAGAAGTGTTGCAGAGCCTGGGTTGATAGAACTGACTCTGGTGCTGTAGGACTCTGGGGCTTTGTCCATAACTTTCTTATTCCCTGCTTCTAGCAGAAGGATCTTCTTCCCCTCCAAATTCGGATCCATACCTAAGAAATGCAAAACAACGAAAGAACTCTAAAGGTCTGATATTGTCAGCGATTTCTGATGTCACTCCGTTTATGGGGTACCTGGCACATTTTTCTACCGTCTATACCTGCCCACACAGTTTGTAGACCATAAGTAGTTAGCTCGCTAATGGTGTGTTCAGATACTCATTAAATAAATGTGCACCTAAACATAAATGGCGTCATAAAAGCTAAATATTCTACCTATTTCGACAAAATTAGTCTGTTCATTGCATCTCATTATCTGAAGCTAGCTACTCAGGCTCTAGAATCGCAAAATTTACACCAAAACCGCAATTGCATCCTTCAGCTGAAAGTATGTAGTTAGCTCAGAATTTGCATTGGACAAAATGATAGTTATTCCTTTATGTGGGCAGGAGAGGGGGAAGAAAATGTAGAAAGAACTTAATGTAATGCTTTCGCCATGGGATTCTGACAGGGGTGTATTACAGTAAATCTCCGTGAGAAAAACAAAGCTAATCGCAGGGTAGAGGACTAACAAGCCTGAACTCGGGGTAGAAACACCGATCACAACACCACTCACCCAAAGAACAAGCCATTGCAGTGCCCACCATTCCTCCGCCAGAAATGATGATATCATATAGTTCGTTTCCATTTTTATTTGATTCGCCGCGCTCGGCAGCCCCAGAATTACAAAGCCCTCTAGTCAAGGTTCTGACCCCATTTAGACAAGTTAGGCCAATGTAACGTCGCCTACCGCCATGTAGTGTCAATGTAACTTTAGCAAGACAATGCATCATAGGAAACATTCTATTTGAAAAGGATATTCGCTGTGCTAACTTTATAGCTAAACAACTCCAAGTTTTCTTAGAACAAAAAGCGCACCAAACGCGCCCTCTTATTCCTTCTTGTCAGCGGCACATACTCTACATTCCAGCCATATTGTCATGTGTACCGACAGCATTAGCGACGCATGGCAAACACTTCCTGTGTCAGAAACGTCCAATCATAAAACGGGGGTGTAGTTTTGCCTAAGATTTGCTGCTCAGTTCACTGGTGATTTTTTGGTTTGATCATTTATGTACACCATGACTGTTAACAGTGGGGAAGAACATGGTGCTGTTTAAAGAATATATTTGAAATATATAATTTCAACCACACCCGTTAGCATTAGGAGTTTGTGGACTTTAATCAGACGACTCACTCAATCGGAGTCGGAGGAACAGACATTGAAATCCAATCAAATGTTATTATACGTTTCTGGATGCTATTGATGAAAGCTGGTGCAATGGTGTGAAGTTAGCGCCACTAACGTAGTTTTTTAAATTCCAGACCGGTTTTTAAGTTACATTTTTTCTTATCCCGAAGAACTTCGCTACCTAGATGCTCAACGTTAGCTACAACAAGGCTAACGTTACTGCATTTCCTGACTGCTGTGTGTCTGATATTCTGAACAAAAGCATTTGACGTCTGATATTCCCAGCGATTTGTGATCACTCCGTTATTTATAGGCCTACCTGTCACATTTTTATATGCCCAGTTTGTGGACTATAAAGAAGCTAGCTCACTGGTCTGTTCAGATACCCATTTAAGAAACGTGCACTGTAAGTTACATAAAACCAAAGATTTTATATGATAACCTATTTTTATACAGATGATAACTCTTCCCCTCTGCTAAGACCCTCACTTTACAAAAGTATACCCTTATCACATCCGGTGCTTAGCAAGCACAAACCGGTGCTACCGAATACATGAGTCATGACTGAGTGCGAGCGAGACCAATGAAGGGCAGTGGGTGGAGTGTACATTACCAACGATGGGATTCCAATCATCGACACTACGTAGCTAACGTGAGCTAGTATTATTCGCAATAATACAATTTATCAAAAGCTTTTTTCTTTTTGTCTTTAAACGCTGCCAAATGTCCCGCATCATGTCGCACGTGTCAAACAATCTATCGCTCTTGAAGGGGAATACAAGGACCGAAAATACTGCAGCAGAACAATCTGGCTCTACTAAGATCAAGGTTAGCACCGAGTGAAATATATTACACATCTTTAGTTGTGTAGATATAAAAATAGTGTGCCGTGGTGAACTTAAAAATATTCTGAATCTAAAAACCGGCGGTATAACAGTTTAGTTCCTCTTTTTAATTTGCGATGTGTGGGTACAATGTCATGGCAGAAGGTGCTTGGTTTGGTTGTCATAGTAACCCAAGCAGCTGTGCCAAAGCTATGATACACAGCCTGAGTAGGACATTTAACAGGCTAATAGCTAGCCAAACGACAACATATGTTGTTTTGAACAGGAAAATGAATAAACATTTTGAATGTTTATCTATCCAGCTGTGAAACGGGTCGTATGTAAAAATGTCCTCTAGACAAGAGCGTCTGTTAAATGCAGAAGGCTAATGTAAATGTAACGTTAAAATGAAGTGGGTAAATAATTGTGGATATTTATAGGAGTTGTCTGGAGGAATCCATTCTTTTAGGGCGTGGGAGCATGTGACGCTGCAAAAAATAAAATAAAAAGAAAATCGAACTCTAATGATTGACAGTTTATTTGTAAAACTTTAAAAAATTAATCTGTTCTGTAATTGTCTTGCTCTAATACCTGAATAATGGTGTAACATTATAATTATTTACAGTGCAGTCCAAAACTAAGTGACACATTTTTTGTTGTTTTGGCTCTGTAGCCTACTCCAGCACATTGTATTAGAAATGGAACAGTGTCTATGAGGTTAAAGTGCAGACCACCTTCATCTTTAATTTGAGGGTGTTTACATCCATATCGGGTGAACCGTGTAGCAATTCTAGCCATACATAGTACCCCTATTTTAGGGGACCAAAAGTAAAATATCTCTTGTAAATGAGTCTTTTGATGTTGTTGGGTCACAAACATCAGGAAGGCATGCACTTTAACTTCATAGTCACTGTTCCATTTTAAATCCAATGTGCTGAAGTACAGTGCTAAAACAACACAACTGTCCAAATACTTTTGGACTGCACTGTAATTCTAAAATTGACTGAAATGTTTGCAAATAAGCAATAGCCTACTTAGAACTATAACTATAGGTCATCCTCAGGGCTTTCCGCCCAAAGACTCATCTGATTCAGAAGCGGGGGAGGCTGTTGACAGGCCGAAGAAGGAGAGCACCATGGACAGCCTACTGGCCTTCCTGCAGCAGGAAATGGAAAGCCCTGCAGAGACAGAGTTGCTGCTCCAGCACAGGTTAGAGACCATGAAGGAGGCCCACAGGCAGCAGCTGCAGAAGACAGGGTATCTGCACCAGCAGAGTCTGGAGATGAGGATGCTGCACAACTCACTGCTTGCCGAAGGAAATGAGAGGAATGCCAGTGTTGAGAGGCACCTGGAAGAACTCTTCAGCTCTGACAACAAGAGAAACACTGGCATAAAAACTTCAAGGTGATATTTTTTTGTATTTTCTTCATTGGTACCACACTAGAGGTACTATGAACTAAAGAAAATTAACTAAACTAAAAAAATATAATTCAACTTACATACATCGTTTCCAGAAATGTTAAAGCTGCACAACCTAATTGTAATTTATTCTTGTTGCCAGTTTTATTTACTTTATTATCGGTTTATTTATCATGTGTTATAAAATATCTGTACAGGTGTAAAGGCCCAAGGAGGTTCCACTCCCTGTCTGACCTCAGTTCAGTGCAAACGGTTCCTTCTAGGGCCTCCCCGCAGCCTAGAGGATCCCAGAGGCCTGCCACTACCTCTGCAGCCTGGGCCTCAGGTACAACAGTACCCAAACCCTTTAGCCTGACCCTCAGAGAAACTCAGAGGAAATTCCAACTGCTCCAAAACAAAATGCCTCTGGATGTTGAGGGGGACCTGGAAAGCAAACGGAAGGCAGAGGAGGCAGAGTGTCAGAAGCAGTTCCGTGCTGCACCTGTGCCTGAACATGTTTACCTTTCGCTGTACCGTGACATCGCAGAGGCACGAGAGGAGGCGAGGAAGACAGGTTTGGAGCAAAGGAAGGATTTCTTGCTTTCCATGCAGAAACCCTTTAGATTTGTGGAGCGGGAGGAGAAAAGGAAAACGGAGTTGAATAAAGAGCTGGGCCGCCCAGCCCCTTCACCCAGCACCACCAAGTCAATTGAAGTAAGGAAGCCAATCCCCAAGGCAGTCAAAGACCCAGGAGTCACTGAGAATCTGAAAGGTTAGAATGCATGCTTGGTATTTGATGACTGATGGGGAGTCTGGAGCAGCAGGACACATTCTACTTTGGTGTACCATGGGTAGGGTGGGTTTAATGTGGCCAGGGTTCCTTTAGCTGTTTAGCTGCATTAGTTCATCATAACAATAAACCAGGTACCCCAAAGGTTACCAGTTGTCGTCAGTGAAAGACAGGCTTGGCCTCTTCCTTCAATCAGTACTAGCTCTACCAGAGAGCAATAGCTCTCTATTGTAAGTTCTATGTGGTCAATAGTGGGGAAAATAGGCACTGGTTTGTGGGTGATCGGGTTATTGAAAATTGGCATTTTCATGTCCTGGAGACAACTTCCTGTCAGTTATTTTTGATAAGCAAGTAAATGCACAACACATTTAGCTCACTATATTTCCAACAGAAAAGGAGCTACACAGGAAGATCCGTATACAGATTAGGGCACAGGACATGCTGAGAAAATCCATGGCGCCCATTGAGACACAGGTAAACAGGGACGACCAAGAGAAGCGTAGCGCCGACCGCACAAAGCAGGCCTTAGGGTTCCTGGAAGAGAAGCCCACCTTCCAGCCCAGGACGAGTCCCAAGGTGCCGGATTTTGACAGGCTGTACAAGGCATTCCAGAAGGAGGCTTTGAGGAGGGCAGAGCAGAAGGACGTCACTAGGTGTCAGCCCTTCAAACTACGTACCTCAGATTTGCCTCCAAGACAGAGCCAGAAGAAATCTGAACCATCACAGGTGAGACGCCTACCTTTCCATCATCTCAGTCCTAAGAGTTTAGAAGATATGCAGTAGGTGACCATGGTCCTTGACATCTGCTTTTGTATCTGATGAGGTCAGTATGCATTTAAGATGCTTGCTTACTTGATTTATGTTTAAGAGGGAAAAAGAAAAATGTGGGATTTCAGTACTCAACAGGAAGAAGGTAGCCTACAATGGTCAACACATCAACAGTGACAACAAAATGTTTCGATTTGCAGCGAGTCCTGCTTTTTGTACAAAACCTTACTCTTACCTTACTCAAGATAATATAGAAAATTGCTTTTAGTTTTGTTTGAATATTTTGCCAAGGACATCTTGCCAAAGACAAAGAAAACTGACACAAACATTGTATTGGAATATTAAATGACAAAATTGAAAAATGCATGAATTTCTTAGGAACAGGTAGGCAAGACGTATCTGAAGAGAAGCCATTCCTTCAGTGGCATCACGTCTCTTTCAACAGACACACTTCCTACCTACATCACAGATGCTGCAAGGAAACGTTGCTCTGCTATCAGGTTAGCAAACCAATGGAAATTATTACTGGAGAATTGTGCACCTACAAAGGATGACACATGATGGTACACACAACTTACACTCTCCCATTTCCTCCTGGTCTCCAGAAGGTCCATGGAGGAAAAGGTGTACAAAGAGCAAGAGAGTGCACAGTGGATGCACGTACACAAGATAAAATCTCAGGGCATGAAAAGTACTGTGATCTCACGAGCAAAGGCTATGGACCCACACAGGAGTCTGAAGGAGGTGTACCAGGAGAAGCTGAAACAACACCGGTGAGTGCATGACTCCTCAGGCCACTGAACTGCAAATTTGGACGTTTGTTATCCATAACTAGATGGTAATGGAGGGACGAGAAGGACACTAGTCAAGAGTTAGCAGAGCTCAAAAGTGCATGCAAGTCCACTACAGTGGCATGACCCCTTAAAAGTTGAATTAAGAGACCTGATGGTTCTTTTAAGTACCCATAACTTTCATGAGTCAATTCTTGTTGGCGTGTGGTTATGAGGGCTGTGGCTGAGTCCATTTTAAATCAAATATGTTACACATGCATGGCTTTTTTGAGTCAAGTTTTAAAAAGTGGCATGATTTGGTCTATGAATAACTAAGTAATAGAGGTCAGTACCAAAGTTTGGTGGCCAGGCGTACTCCTGTGTTCTGCAGTCCCACATAGTGCATAATTGACCACTGCATTTCCCAGCAATGGAGGGCATCGGTTGGTAGGGTATACCCAGCCTCATTGCTTAAAGTGACTCCTCTGCTTTATCAGGCACCTATGCTCTGCCTGCACTAGCTGCTAGTATGCATAAAAATCCCAAAGCAGCTCATAAGTATTGTGCAGCTCAACCAGTGGACCTCAAAGTACAGCAGTGACTAGCTACATACATTTTGGAGGATGTGCATGTGCATACCGGACTCGCATAAAGCAAACTGAGGCTGGTCCTGGTATGTGACAGGCCTGCAAATTATTGAGAATTCCAAATTGGGAGAAAAAAGAAGCAGATAAAAGTTGACCCACCTTTCTCACCTGTAGGGAGACAGACCAAAAGAGGACCAAAGACTATAAAAGAGAGTTGCAGGAGATGAAGACACGAGTCAAGGTCCGTCCATACCTGTTTGAGCAGGTGACACAGGTAAACCACACGACATTTTTAGGATACAGTTAATAACTGGGCACCGCCCAGTCTGGGTCAGCAATTTCAGTCTTTGCAGGGTGAAGTATTTATATGACTGCCAAGGAGAGATTTAGTTAGATTTTAGATCCGAGTTAAATAGAAGCCTTAAAAAATAAAGGCACACAGGCAATGAGCTATCTTTATGCTAAAAACTGTATTAGTTAATTCTAATAAAATTACTCAGAGAAGCTTTTTTTTTTTTTTTAAACAAGTTTTATTTTTATTTCCAAAAAATACAGGTGTAAAATATATTGGTACTTGTTTTCTGTACTGTACCTTCCCTTCTTTAAATCTGATTTGTAGTTAGCTTTGACGTAATTGTAAATTGGTAAATCAGTTTACTGTTCAATGAACGCACCAACAAATTTGTTCACTCCTGTATCAGAGTACAGTAAAACATTTTCACAAGGATATGTGTGCAGTCTCCAGCTGTAGCTCACCACTTCATAAAAAATTTCAGATCAAATAAATGACTGGGCTGGTGAAATGTGTGGTGCGGTCTCTAGGGCAGCCGACCCTCAAGCCATATATGAAACCCTCCATGCGGCTGGGGTTTGGCTTTGATCCCCCCGCCACGGTGCTTTCTGTAGTGTAATCCCTTCTCTGTCTGTTACCCTGTCTGCTTTCCTCCTGTCTGATTAAAGTAAAAAGGGCAGACCGTCTGCTCGCCTTTAAAAAAATAACAAAAATTAACAAAAAATAAACGACTGGGCTAATTCAACCACTGAGGGCAGAAGTTTGCATAAATCCCAAAACAGATCGGCCCTTGTGCATCCCTAGCTTAGATTGTGACTGCTTCACTGTGAGGTTCATGAGATGATTTTTTTATATGGTGTTCTCCTCCTAGAAAAACGCTAAGTCAGATGCAGAGCGGCGATATAGGGCCCGATTGGAGCAGGCGGGGTTGAATGAGCATTTTGTGAAGAAGAAAGGGGAAAGCGCTGGCGCTGGAGTGACGCCTCCCTTCACATCCGACCATGAGGACCACAGCAGCGTGAATGATGCCCAGCTTACGTAAGTATTTAACAAAGAAAACACGATTGTATAGCAGTAATTCAGTCCCAACTAGAACTGACCTAAATGTATTTTATTCCTCAATGTCATTGATGTGTCATGGTTAGGGACACCACTTTGTCTTTGTTTTCTTGCAAATACTTCAGTCCTCCACCCACAAGAGGTCAGTATAACAAGAGGCCACATGTCGTTCAATTATCCTGATTACATGGGATAATTTACAGAAGTTGCATCCACTTTGATAGTTATTACTAATTAAGCACAAATAAATAAATACCGTTCTGAACTATAATTAAATTTGATCACTTCTGTTTGACAGTCTTTTCTACGATTGATTAGTCTTGATCGTCCTGCATTAATAGTTGGTTAAAACAGACACGTATTGTGAATAGGATTAATTATCCCAGAATTCACCCAGTGACAAGTTTTTATACAAATAATTTGCAATTGCCTAGTTTAGATCGACAGATTTTGTGGAAACCTGGAAATGTGCCTAGTGGGAGAGTTTTTACATCGAGACTGCATTGAGTTGGTTTACAGAAACATGGCTCCTTTTTGTGTTAAAATACATTGCTTTTCTTTGCAACTTCATTGAATGTTTGACAACTTGGTGGTTCATTGTTTTGTCTGCTGTGCACATCTGCGGAGCCGTTGTGCGATATTTATTTGCCATCTGCAACTTGGTAGCACTTCACAGCAGTAAGGCGCAGTGTATTAGGAAGCAAAACTGTCATCAGTTGATATTTTATCTTTGAAGAACAAATCAAAGGTGTAAAACATAACAGTCCGTTTCATCCTCCATGACCACATATTGGTCTGCGGTTTTGATCGGGAAAACCACATATTTCTTCCTTTCCTTCCTTTTCCAAGGAATATAGGTATAGAAGATTCAGAAGAAATTTGTATGGAGGAAAAGGAAGCGTGTGATCCAACAAGGAAAAAACAAAATGAAAATTACATTTCACAGATGGGAGCAGAATAATCTTGAGCAGAGCTTCTGCATTCAATTTCTAACATACTTTAATTCATTGTGTCTGGAAATTGTAGATTTTACATGTACACATCAGGTTTTTATAATTAAACTGGCATTACTTGAATTATAAAGTGCATTTGACATTGTAATAAGAGGTTTGTATACACTATATTTTTATAAGTAATTGAGAATATTATATATGCTTACATTTAAATTACCGCTGGTGAGGGATTATACTCATTTGACATAAATTCAATAAAGGAAATGCTGTAGCTGCACACTCCTACATAATTACCAGAGCCAGTAAGACTTTGTTACATGACTTGCAGCTTTGGTTTCTGAGGAAGTAAAGATAACCTAGCATTTTGGAGAGCAAAAGTGACCACAGAATTCCCAAATAAATTAAATGATGTTCATAACTTACTGGTTTGGTCCTTTTTTCCTTGAATTAATAACCACATTGACCAATTTCCTATAATTCTGAACCAAACACATTGGTAACATCACACAGTACTCATTTTGGCATAGTTCCTGTGCAGGAACTCTAGATATGCTTCGGATACAGCTCCAAGGCACCAGCCGTTCAGCTTGAAAGCTTTGTGGTCGCCTGTAACCTATAAGAAAATGCTTATTCTTGCCATTTACAGGTAATTTATAAAAGGCTTCCTGTACGTGGAAGTCATTACAATACATTTCACCGCTTGTCATTCCTTTGAAATACAGGGAAACCAATTGGACTCAGCTTGCCAAAGAGCCATACAATAGTATTCTTTTCATGGTTTTATGGTGACCGATCACCCTCTGAAGAAAGTCCATTCACAGAGAAGACTCCGCAGCAACCATAGATCTTAGTGGGGCGTGCTTTAAACCGCCAAGGCTTCCTGTGTAAACCGGACACAACAAAATAAACACATTCCCTTGCCATTTTCAGCTCAAGCATCACCACGTATAAGGTTACACAAACTTATGTGGTCAACTCGCTTGGAAGGAATTGACAAAGAACATTCTAAAAATACTTAAAATGTAACCATTGCTGAAATACAAAATCTAAATTTAATCTATAAAAATGTAAGACTTATGAAAGGGGGAAATAAAACAAAATCAAATAAAACGGTCATCTTCATAATCATTTATTCATATATTTAATCAAGTTCCGTCACCTTCATATGCCATTTTGTATACGCAGGTTTATTATGTTCTCTGCTGAAGTATTTTCAATTTTGCTTACGTACTTAGTCTCAAAGTCTCAAGTAAGTCCCCTTTGCATTGCATGATGATTCAAGCTAAAAAGATTTATATGTACTGTATATACATATACTCTTTCTGAACTATGAACTATTCTCTGTAAAGGTGATGACTTTCACACACCCAATAAGCTTATTCCACAATTAAGCTGATGTTCCAGCATGGTTATTCAGGTGAGCTTATTCCTTCGGCTAAATTTCAATAAATAAATATTGCTGAACACTCAACAGGTCAGATACCCCTAGAAGTCTAGAAATAGCCAGAATTTACATTGCCCAAATGCTTAAGTCTACATTTAGCTCAATCCAGAGCTGAGGTAATGGTACAATAGGTGAAATTACCTACTGAAATGCCATCACAAGCATATATACCGTACCTGTCCAATAATAACGGAAACTCTACACACTATCTTCTAGTTGTGAGTGTTTCAAGAAAATTACTTCCTGGTTTTCTATTTATTTACAGATGTAAATTGCAAAACACCCTTCATAAAACTGCAACTACCGTATTAAATTCAATTAATGATTTCGACCGTACGCCGTTCTGATGCTACTGCAGCAGTGCAACCACCTCCTCTCCGTAGCCATGCCCTCCCGTTGCCATGGTGACCAGGTCATGTGGCTGCGAGAGGACCACCATTGAGGCAGAGGGACCATTTCCTCCCAAAGTGTCTAGGAGAAAGATGGTTACAAAGAGCCATTAGATAAACAGGATAAGTGGTTCCCCTTCAGATACTCCAAATTAAACTTCAGACAACACATGCAAAAAAACCCAGAATGCCTTTACATATAAATGTCAGACTTCATTTTCAAACTAGTTTGCTTATTGCAAAATTTATGTTCGTACATATTTGTTTTTTAATAATAAAAGAACCAAAATATGTCATTTAAGAGATGGCCGCAGACTCTCACTCCCACTATGTATTCATTACAGTAGATTAATGTCTGAGTTTATATTACAGGTGGGCGTACAGCGAGGCACAAATTAAACAATGGATTATAGAAGGCCAACAGCCTTAATGGAGCACGTTTGCAAATGACAGTGCCTGAAAATGCTGGTGTGGCCCTTCAAAACTAAGTTCAGAATCCTTGCAAACCGTACAGCAGACATTACTGAGCTAAAAAGCCCTTTTCTTAATTATAGGTCACATCTGAGAAGGGAGCATGTGCAATTTCTGAAAATGTTAAGTCCCTGTTACTTTGCAGATTTGAACCACAGGCATTAGAGATCAGGCAGGCACCTCCTTGTGCTCTCAGCATTGCATGGTGAAGGTTCATGGGCTCCAGCGCTGTTGTCATGGTGACCATGCTGTCACCCACCACTCCACGGTCCTCGAGCAAACTGCTGTGCGTCAGGGCCTCTCCTGGGAAATCACAACAAAACATGCCACTGCAGGATGACAATACCACCACTTATTACACACAAACATACATACTTATCACTCAGCCGTTTGGCGCAGAGGGCTCTGGTGGCCGAGACTGTAGTTACAGCAACGCAGTCCGTTGATAAAGCAAAAAAAAAAAAAAAAACTTTCGACGGAATTGGGTTGCGTAAGACTCAGACTCAGTCATGGGCAGCGTTACCAGTGTCTCTGGCTTGGTTGCTGACTGGTGCGTCGCTGTGCCTCTTCCTCATGTGGACGTTTCTGCTGCCGCTCTGGGAGAAGGTCTTCCCGCAGATATTGCACTGATGAGGCTTCTCTCCTGCGGCAGAGCAAACCAGCGGCACGTCACTGCACGCGCCTTGGAAAGTGGACCACAGCAGCAGCGAGCTCCTCTCGGGGTGGACTGCGGTGTGAAAAGGAAGGCCTCTCTCTCTCTCTCTCTCTCTCTCTCTCTCTCTCTCACCTGAGTGAACCAGCATGTGCTTGCGTAGGCTGGAGTACTCTGTGAAGGAGCGCCCACATCCGTCTGCTTCGCACAGGAACGGCTTCTCCCCTAGAGAAATAACATTCAACATCGACCAATTCTGTGCAAAGGGATAAAAAGCTGTTGCCATCTCTGGATGCTTCTTGCATCCTATCCTGATCTGATAAGACTGATGGAAAATTCACTTGAGCGCGTCCTGTCTATATGAACCCACCCCGAGGCGGCCATAGGACGACGGACTCCATTCAAATCTGGTTTCTTCCCACATGTCTTCCAGGGAATCTTTGTGGCCTCTGGCTCAATTTGTGGGGGCTTAGGGCTGGGTATACTGTGAAACTTATTGCGGTAAATTATTTGAAGAATATGCTACATAAATTAACTTTTATTCGATTTAATAGCCTTTTATGATGCAGCATTACAATTTTGAAAGGGGCATCATTCATCTACATAATATCTTATGTGGTAAAAAGCAGGAACGAGCAGTTAACAACAAATGTCAAAATTCCACTACAATAAATATTTGCATTCGCTAGAATAATGTATTTATGCATTCTGTCACGCGTCTCGCATTCATCAGGCATGGGCTCAAAAATATAATTGTGCTCAATAAATCAACACTGTCTGCTGGAGAAGCAAATCAAGTCATATTACCATGTACAAGACTGAAACTGCCTCATTTTCTGCTAATTTTTTCCAAACGACTAAGCTTTTTCCTTTAACTTGTTGGTTTGTCTGCATGTCTGAGAGAAGGCCAATGATCGATTGCATTCAATGGTAGATCTGTTTGTGAAATGAATACCATATAAGCCACTGAACACGTGTAAATGGACGTAAGGGGAAGCATTATAAGAGTGTGTGTCATTATAAAGGAATGTTGGGGAGATATGGCCCGCGCCACGAGATGACAGAAGCGGGAAATGCAATTTCCCAGGGACGACAGGCTTTTGAAACCCACCGGTGTGCGTTCGCTTGTGGTTCTTGAGGTTCCCGGCTGTTGTGAACTTCTTGCCGCAGCCCTTTTCGCTGCACACGAAGGGCTTCTCCCCGTTGTGCGTCCGCATGTGCACCTGCAGCCTCTGCAGCACGTAGAAGCTCTTCCCGCAGCCCTCAGCGCAGCATCGAAACGTGCGGTCGTTCCTGAAAGGTTACGGCAATTCCAGTCACTCTTGGAGAGAAATCAAGTCGGTTAAATTCGTATGGTGTTACTTATCGTGGTAGTAATCTAGCCAAAAAGAATTGGATTATTGTCCTTAAATTATGAAATATGCCTTTCTACCTACCTAAGATTATGCCATTCTCTGCAAAAACCAGTCTTCTAATTTGGCATTGTGATACAATTCCCATCAAGCTTTTCACTATAAAATCATCACATAAACACAATGCCTTTACAATGAACTATGGGGGGGGGGCTGCATTACACAGTCTTTAGAAATAACATTCAAAACATGGTATCATTTTAACACACTGGCTTGCTCGATATAAGACGAGTATGCCCATATGTAGCATATCAGTATATTAATATGCACATAGATAGCTTTTGAAATCATAAAGATGACGACAAGCAACTAAAAGCATGCAAGCCAATGTACAAATGCTTTTCATTTTAAAACGTCAACAGTAATAATCTGCCAAAATATGTGAGGAGCACGTATCATGCTCTGGGTGTGTATATTACTGTATATAAGAGGGATATAGAAGGCCAAGATCTGTGCAGACATTGAAAAGGGCAGCGCTGGAAGAACAGCACTTGGAAAACCATGATGTAGGATGCCTAAGGATATATAGTCAGGGACTACAACTCAATCATACTTGTGTGTTTTGAGGTGGTACTTGAGGTGGGCAGGCCAGGTGAAGGTCCTCCGGCAGCCCTCGAAGGTGCACCTGAGGGTCTTTTCTGCAGGCATGCGATTATCTGGGGGCAGTGTCTCTTTCTTTGGACCCTCAGACGGATAACTGTGCAGGTGCTCACCTGTCAACAGCAGGCAAGGAAAGGGGGTAAATTACGTTCACATCCCTTACCCTGTAGAAGTTCCTGGAGATGATATTTGACACAGTCCAGTTGTTTCAATTAAAACTTTAAACTTACACATTTGCATTTTTAGCTGAATAATTAAAATTCTTAAAGAAACAATAGATCAATTGTCTGTGGAGCAGATAGTAGACAAAAGGGTTAGCTAAAGTAACAACATCCGTGCTTTTGCTATGTGGACACACTTTTCAAGGCAATATGACAGAAGGAAGACCTTACTGATATTGCTGGCCTTGGCATCCTTAGCCAACTGGGCCCGGGTAGCAGCAATCAGGCTGTCGTGGGCCAGCTCCTGCACTCGCAGGTACCAGGGCGTGGTGCCATCGCCGCTCTCGCCCGCAGAGACTTCCTGCTCTGCCTCGTCCTGGACGAATACCAGTGGTTCGGTTGAAGCTGCCAGCCCTGTCAATCACGCGCACAGAGCGGGTTAACATCACAGCTAATGCTTCTGAACAAGATTATGAGCATCATCAATTGTTTTACATATATAAACAACCTCTGGACGCAAGACAGCCGCTTGGATACTTATTTAACACAAGCGGTTTCCTTTCTGGTCTTGCTTTTGGGTTAGTTTGAAATCTCTCAGCTACAATGTAGGCTCTTTCTGGTTTCTGTAGGTTTCTGTTTCTAAGAAAACCATTGTAGATATATTACAATAATGATTGATAATATTGTTGTTATTATTATTACAATTATTTTCAAATAATATCCATTAATCCACTACATCTACCACTACATCTCCACAAACTTTGAAAAAGTTTCAAGCAGTGCAGTGTGCTAGCATTCGCCTACATCAAGACAATACCTACGAGTAAGTGTTTGCAACACCATTTCCTGTATAAAACTCTGTTTTGGTAAAAATCCACAATATAGGGGGAAACAAAGAGGGAGGGGAGACCTTTGGCCAGGTTAAGCAAGATAAAGGAGGTGCTATCAGACTGCTGCAGGTCGTGCAGGATGGGTGGGGGGCTGGGGGTGAGGGCCACGCCACGGTGGGGCTGGAGCTGAACCACCAGTTGCTCCCTCTCGCCCTCATACTCCGACAAGGGAGGGGAGGCTGCATGGCTCAGGCTGTTGTCTGTTCAACCAAAAGAAATTTAAAAAATGAGACCAAGGACATGAGCTGCAATGTGTGCGTGTTCTTCCATGACATATCAAAGGCATAAACTTAGTTGGATTATTGACATCATTTGACCAAATGATCATTAATGCAACCGTAAATAAAAGCATTTTCTTTTTTATTTTATTTGACCAACGATTGTGCTTGGTGACCCATAGTGGTACGCTCCTTGTCCATACAAGTTATAATAACCCAGAAATATTTCACCGTGACAGAGCTGTGGTGCGTTACTGCATTGACTGTTACCTGCGAGATGCAGCTGGCTACATAAGGAGCTCTCTGTAGTTGGATGGAGAGGTAGACAGGTCTCTTTAGGGTCACACTCCTCCAGTCCTTGACCGAGGGGGATTGAGGCCTTCTGTACAAACTCAACCAGCAGCTGAGGGAAGTGTCATTCAAATGCATTACATCACAGGCCCATCGAACACAAGCCGCAAATGCTTTTGACAATGGGAGTGGAGGAAGAAACTTATAAAACCTATAAAAATGTATATTAACAGATTTGATTTCAGATCTGAACAGATTACTGTGCATAACATCGCGTTTTACCTCAGGCTTTGAGTCCAGTTCATCAGAGAGCATGGATTCGGCCTTAGAGATCTATGAAGAGGAAATTTAAATCTCAGTGAAACGATGGCGTTTGGTTTGAAAATGTAGAACTCAATAATATATTTGGCTCTGCTGTTGAATGGACAAAACTTTCAATCCCACCTGACTTTAAATGTGCAGTTATTTCGCTCTGGACATGTACTGATTTGTTGGTTCATCTGCATGCAGCATGACTAAAAAATAAAGTACACAAACTTAAATTAAACCCAACTGAAGTAAAACAAGGTTCAACAAGTTAAATTATACAATGATACTATGCGGTGTACCATGTATGTATTGTAACGTTACAGTAACAGTCTATCCCAGGTATTATGTTGACTAAGAGGTAACGTTAGCAAGCGAATAAAGTTTCAAAGAACACAGCAATGCTAATTTACGTCCCCTACTGAAACTTACACATATTTATTGTCCATCCAGCTAGCTAGATCGCGAATAAAAACTTCATTCTACACGTGGCTTACTAGCCAAGTACCAAAAAGGTCAGCAGCCAATAAAATTTGGGTGAGCAAAATTAACCAACATTAAGTTAGCTAGCTAGCCAGCAAGCTAATGACATGGCTAAGGAAAGAGTATCGAAACTAACGTGTTAATACCCATTGACTGTAATCCTTAAGCGAACAAGCATAAAATGACCAAGTTAACACGGGCTTACTTGCTAATGAAGTGTCCAACTCAATCCGAGGCACCTTGATAACAAGTAACATTAAACAAAAACGGAGGCAAAACAATGACTGCCCCCGTATTCAAGTTACTTGTGGTTGGCTAAATAACGTACTGCTGGCTAACTAGTCCGTTTAATATCTACCACATCACTTAAAAGTGCTTTTTGCTAACCCCTTAAAACAATTTGAATATTTATATCAATTCAGCAGGCCTTTTCGTTACACCTAACAGTATGCGAAGTCAGCTAAGCTATCTGCACATGTCTTTTGCTGACTAGCGTTAGCTACGTTAGCTTGTAAAATATAAGACGCCGGGCGGGCATTTGTCTGTCTAGTCAGGAACAAGGATCTCGCTCGCCTGCTAGCTTGCTAACTGTGACTACCATAATTTCCACAATTGGCTAAACGTTAATGTATCCACTTTTGTATTTATCTTCAGTTTACCTGTTTTATGAGCGCTCACAGTTTCCCTAAGTTTCTATTATTTTCCTTTTTCACCCTCTCTCTCACCTTCCTATTTAGCCAAATATTTCCCATCTACGGGGTGTATTTTGGGACAAGCGACACCGACCCTGTATTCTAATTTTCCAAACGGGTTTTTCGAATTTCAAAGGAAGTGAAGAGAATTTACGAGTCGACTATGTTTCTTTCGTATCAGCCTAATATGATATGATGTAAAAAGCAATATATACAACGCGAGTAGCACCCAGTGTTCCAAGTTTAGGTTTTTTAAAAAAAATTAAATGATAGTCATATAAAATAAATTCAAGTCACTGCTATATCTTGCTAAATATTCTAAGCTATCACATATTAGGAAGCAAAATAAATGATGCTCTGGTTCAGCAAACATGCACATTTATTAAAGGACATATGTGTACTTGAATCTAACTCTACAAAATATTAGTTTTTGTTAAAACTGCTAAGAATGTGGTTCAGGTTAAAATGTATATGACATGCACTCGTGCAGTGATCTCCATTTAAGGTTGAAAAAAATGCATAATACACATGGTTACATAAACTATGGTTTGTTACTGAAATATGTATGCAAGGACACTACATTTTAAAATGGTCATTGTAAGTTGACATAATATACATACATATTTTTTTTCATTAAAGTACA